>JABXWE010003045.1:0-39084 GCA_014611495.1 Limonius californicus | reverse complement strand
ACAAAAGTAAATCCGGCTTCATCTAAATTCCAGATGGCATGTGGTTTCCCATCTAGTCCATGTTTGGTCACAGCTGTTTCTATATTAGTGTGGAATTCTGCTACATGTTCTTTGACAGTTGCAGCAGCACGAACCATAGATAAATTTTCTGGAAGCCGCATTGCTAATCCATATCTTCCTTTAAAATTATTCCACCATTTCCAACCTGCTAGTTCTTCATCTGAGTTAAAAGTGTGCTTTCGACCGCTTTTTTCTACAATTTTAAAAGCATATTTTCATACTTCTGTGGCCGAAAGCCCAAAGCCAAGCTCCTGCATGTCTATTATATATTTCACTAGGCCAAGCTCTTCCTCACTAGTGAGACTAAATGGTTTGCCCAATTTTATCTCCAGAGTGGGCCCTGGAGTGCCTGGGTTAACCGTCAGAGCATCCTTTAATGTGTTGTAAGGAAGGTCGAAATGTTTTGCCGCTTTATAAGTCGACCACCAACTTAAAACTTTTTGAACTGCAGCATGCAAATCTTGTTGCGAATAATTTCGATATTTTCCCCTTTTTCCAGGCATTTTACTACGCACGTAAGGTCAGTAACGGAAAAAAGCAATTTGATAAATGTTTAAACCCAAATTTTTACCAAATGTTTCAACTTAACATTAAAAATTTAAAACCCCCTCTGTAAGAAATAGAAATTTTTAGTACACCAATGACCGTGATGTAGACCCTACTCAAAAAAAAACAATAAATAATTGTGATGGTGATTGTATGGTACACCTGCTTCATCAGAGCGTTCGAATTATTTGTTAAACATTCACAAACAAATTTTTTAATAAGTCCTTAATTCACGATGTTTGCCAAATTCACCAACTGAAACAAAATTTTTGAGTACCAGACATTGTGCTTTACTATTACAGTTGGGGACTATTGTAAAAACTAATGTTACCATAAAAAAGTTTATGGTTTCTTCAATAATACCATGCAAAACAAATTGATCAAAGTGGATAACTTCTTTAATAAAAAAATTAAAATTCATACCTCTGCAAAAACAACTAAACATACGCAGCATTTAACATAACCTTTCAATAAAACAGCTCCTATCTGGGACCCACACCAGTTAGCGGGATGGTTCAAAAAACTAAAAATAGATGGCCACTTACGCTAGAAACTCAATCTTTCAAACTGCATCAAAATACTATTCCTTAGTTCGTAATGAAGGTCGCGAAAAATATTGCGAAATTAGGAATACTGCGAAAAAAGGCAAGTTTGCCCTACCGCTGGAAACGAACATTGCTCGCATTAAGGGGAATTTCCAGCTTCTTGTTTCAGAAAAAGGGAAAAAAATGTTCGACTCAGGGCGCTTGCTAAATTTATATTACTTAATATGATCATATAGAACAAAATAGTATTCAAATATGCACCACTATTTGCTTTATTCAGTAGCATTACGATTTATAATACAATAATTAATAATAAAATTAAAACGACATTTACATGACAGGTTATTTTACATGCATAATTCAATAGAAAGCATCATAAAAACATTTTCAGTATTAATCTTGTTCTTCTTCACTAAAATCAAAACCATTATCACTATCGCTGCTATAATTATGCAAATTTATTATTAAAGGATTAATTCGGAGGAACGTGTATTGTTGTTCAATAGTAACAACACGCCGAAAATAACTTTTCCACAAGTCTTGGTCGTGTTTTAAATCATCCATAATAAGTTTAATTTTATTAACACATTGTGCACTCAATTTTGGTTCCGTATTGCTTCTTCATAATTTATTTTTTACTAGGGTCCACACAAGTTCTATTGGTTTAAACTGACAGTAATAAGGAGGCAGCCTTAAAACCTCATGTCCACTGCTTTGCGCAAGCTGATCCACCATATACTCTTTCTTGACGCCAAGTTTTTTAATCTCTTCAATTAATTTTTTCTTAGTTAATTTTGTATCCTTTTGTATATTAAGACCACTTTCTATTAAGAAATCTACGATCTCACTTTTTTACTGGCTGCGTTTGGTACTTTTTTAGCAATTCCGGAATGGTAAGACGCTTTGTCCATTACGATTATGAAATTGGGAGCAATATTTTTTAAAAGTGTGTTGGTAAACCAATCTTCAAATGCTGCTAAATTCATATCGGAATGATAATCTGCTGCACTATTTGCAATATTTTTGGCAGATAGCCACAAGCCATTTGGAACGAAGCCATTTTCTGTTCCAGCATGAAGAATTATGATACGCTTACCTCTAGAAATGGAGTATGTAGAGCACATTTTAGGGAACCATCAGACCACCCCTTCTTGACTACTTCGTGTGTATCAAACCACGTTTCGTCTAAATACACTATGTTTCGATTTTGCTTCCTGTAGTTGTCCATTTTGTATAGGTATTTTCGCCGCATTTCAATTAATCTCGGGAATTCCATTAAAACAGCTCTTCGATTCAACACTTTATAAGTATTTCCCAGACTTAATAATAAAGTACGGAATTTAACTAAGCACTTGTACGGATACAACATTCCGCTCTCGGTTATTTGGTTCTGAAGTGCCTGTAATGTATGCACCGTGATATTCTGGTAATGTTGGTAAATCATTTCCCGTATGATTTCTTTTGTTCCTTCATCTACATGAGGTGGTCTATTAACTATAGATTCACGTCGTTTTTCATATGATCCACTGCTTTTGCAGCTTTTAAAATTCTGTAAACAGTTCTGCGAAGAACTTATGTTAATTCTACTATTCTTTTCACAACCCCATACATGTTCCCCTTTTCTTCCAATAGTTTCTGGCACATATTCAAAATTATTCTTTGTGAATGTACAGGCAAGCCCATATTCTTCAAAATGTCGTTGTCTTCGTCGCCATCAGTGTCACTAATATCATGCAGTTTTCGTCGATATTTTCACCGTCGTCGGCTGAACCTTCCATTTCAGTTTCTTCGTCGTTATTAATTTCTTTAACCGAGTTCACATCAAACAATCTCCAAAGGGCCATAATTAAAGAAATATTACGAAAACTGTTTATACTTTTTAAACTATACACTTAGGCACAAACTATCTAGGCGTCAACTCATTTTAATGTTTGCGACTATGTGATCAGTTTTAAAGTATGCCATTCTTTTATAGTTAAATAAATGCCATTAGCGTAGCAGTAATAACTTCTCCTAATGTATCTTGAACATTCCAAGAACGTAATTACTGCATTTGGTATTTGATTTAAACTCGAATAATAATAGTATATAATAAGCTGTTTGTACTGTAATATCAACTAATTTGCATTTAAACATCTCTTAATTATTATAATATAATGTAGGTATTCTCTCTGTAAATATAAATAATGCGGACAAGGGAGAAGTACTTAATTAGTATCGACTTTAATGTGTAAAATTGTAAGAAGCAATTTATTTTTGTTTCTGTTAATAGGCCTTGAAATTCTAAATATGACCCTGAGCTAGGTCCAGTAACGAGTTGAAGTATACTCGACATGCTTAAACCGGTGTTACGAACTAAGCCTTTCCAGGTAAAGTGTGCCAATTGAGAATAAAAACACTATATCATTATGTAGTACAGCAACAGAACCATTTTCATAAAGCAGACTTGACCGTAAAAGGCACTTAACCTACCACTTGAATTTTATATTAGCACTGACTTTGTTGTTATAGAACATTTTAAAATTTTAGGTTATTTTCTGAAAGAAAATTCAATAGTACAAAAATAAGGTACTCTTAGTTCATACGTGTAAAGGCAACCGTTTGCCTTAAAATGCTTGTCCAAGTTTTGGTTTAACGTTGCGACATGCAATTATCAGGTAGCCATGATCGCAAAAACAATGGGTAGTGCTTGTGACCTACAGTAAAGAACAATGATAAGTCAATTAAATACTTTGGTGTCAGAAATTTTATTTTGAATTTTTGTTTTGTGTTTACGAAAATGCCACGACATAACGAATTCTCCAATGCTGAAATGAGAGATATGGTTTGTGTATACACTCAAGAAAGTTTTTGGGTTCGTGTTGCAGCAAGGAGATACTTGCAATTATATCCAAATAGGAAACAGCCGGATCACAAACTTTTTAGAAACCTTTACCGTCGATTAGGCGAAACTGATTCATTTCAACCAAAGCGTGACAGTGGGTGTCCCAAATTGACATTTGTAGACCAGGAAAATTAAGTTTTAGTCCACGTTACAGAAAATCCAAAGATAAGTACACGTTGTTTAGCTGTAGCTGTTGCTATCAGCAGAACATCGGTCTACAGTTTTACCAAAAGAAAAACTATTTTCGTATCACTTCGCTCCTGTACAAAATTTATTATTAAATGATATTCCAACCAGATTACAGTTCTCCCAATTTCTTCTTAAACATAAAGCTGACCACATGTTTCGGAAGACAGTCCTGTTTAGCGATTAAGCTACTTTTACCCGCTGTGGAGTTTTTTGCTGGAGGAATAGCCATTTGTGGGAAATCCAAAATCCACATTTACCAAGGGAGGAGCATTTCCAACATGAATTCTCCATCAATGTTTGGTGTGGTGTCTAGGAAACTGTTTCATAGGCCCATTCAAACTTCCACCAATTCCTTCCTCAATGGCAATCTATAAATAAACTTCTTGGAAAATAATTTGGAGGAACTGTCACATGACGTACCTTTGAATGTCAGACAAAATTTTTGGTTTATGCAAGACGGCGCGCCACCCCATTTTCAAAATGTAGTGCGAAACCCTTTAAATCGGCGTTTTCCACACCGCTGGATTGGTCGTGACAGCGAATTTCCGTGATCTCCACGCAGTCCAGATCTCAATCCTCTTGATTTTTACCTGTGGGGCCACATGAAGTCGATAGTTTACAAAGACAGTATTAATACTCTTGACGATTTACGGCTAAGAATCCAGGAAGCTGCCAATATTATTAGAAATAACCAAGAACCGTAAGACCATCTTTAACAAAACGTTTAAGAAAGTGTATTGAGCTAAATGGTGGATATGTTGAGAATTTATTAAATTAATTGTCGTTCATTAAAAGTACATATTTTCATACATTTGTATCACATAAAATAATCATGATTTGGAATACTTGGTAAATAAACATGTTTTCTGATATTGTGGACATTGAGGTGCACTTAGAACCCAAAACTTGGACAAGCATTTTAAGGCAAACGGTTGCCTGTATGCGTATGAACTAAGAAAACCTTATTTTTGTACTTTTTGTACTTACTAATATAAAATTTAAGTGGTAGGTTAAGTGCCTCTTACGGTCAAGTCTGATTTATGAAAATGGTTCTGTCACTGTACTACATAATGGTAAGTATGTGTACCAAAATTGAAAGAGATATCTATAGATTTATGGAAATTACAATTTAAAAAAATACAAAATTGAACTTTAAGCCCCTATACCTACTTAAGGAAGGACTTTCTACCAAGGTATATTAAGTTTAAACGGTTTATTTTAACCTGAAGAATCTATGACTAAACGCTGGCCCATTCTTTCTGAGACACCCTGTATATATTCAGCTTCATTGCAAGAGTTAGCAATGGGGAATTATTGCCATTTAAAAATTTATTGTTATGATAACAATATTGCTTAACATTCTTATTCAGTAAGGCAGTTCCATAACAATACTGGCTGTTATTTTAAGCATTTATTGCTATGATTATTATTACATCAGCAGTCCACAAATTGGAGTTATTATACTGAAACAAATATTGCTTGGGCAATTTTTAAGTGTCACAAGTGCAAAATGCGAATCCCATTGTAGCAAATTTTCATGTCCAGTTGATTAATGATTTACAGAAAGCAGAAACATGGCGGTTACTTAGGTTGGGAGTACCGTGCTTTACAAGTTAGCAGTAATTGTTTTGAATTATATATGTTACGGGTAAAGTTAGATTAACGGCTAAACCTAGGATTACCCGGGTAAACTGCGTAATACCCACGAGGCATAGGTAAAGTCCGAAATATAATTTAAATTAAACACGTTACGAGCTTTACCCGGGTAAACCGCGTTTTATTCGCTGTCGCTTGGTTAAAGTTGGGTATACTAACAATGACAAGAACATAATTGTTTATAAAAAAAAAAACATTTTTCAAAAGTGAGGTAACTAAAACTGTAAATCAGAACTAAAAAATCAAATAATCTATTTGTTCAAACGTCGATATTGTAAAGTGGTCTTGGTTTTAGCATTTTTCGCCAATTTGACTGATTGTAGGACCTCTTGGTACTGTTCACTATTAAAGTAAAAACTGTTTGAACTTTTTGAAGAAACTGACTCATTGAAAACTTTAAGAAAACGCTGTTTTAAACGCCCACGTCCGGTCTCTTCGGTTGTCATTTTTAAACTGGCGTATACGTGGTGAAGGATGATGCAATAAAAACTTACCGTACCCAAGTTTATTCAAGCGACAGCGGATAGAACTTGGTTTACCCGGGTAAAGCTGGAAACGTGTTCAATTTAAATTATATTTCGGACTTTACTCATGTCTCATGGGTAGTTCGCAGTTTACCAGGGTAATCCTAGGTTTAGCCGTTAATCTAACTTTACCCGTAACATATATATTATTTAATAAAATTTGTAATCATGCCTATTGCAAGTGTAGGCGATTGTCAGGACATTAACTTAACATTACAACTTCTTTGATGATTGCCAGCACAGTGTTTCTTCCTTTGTATGTGTTTTCAGTGTTTCCTGTCACATTTACTCTTCGTATTTATTTCAGTTTGAAAACATAGTTAAATGTTGTATTTGTAGTTGGTCAAACAGATAATCACAGAAAACTTACATGTGCTGCTATATAAAAGACAAATAAATTTGCCTTATAAAGTATACAAATTTAATGGGATTAAATTAAATTTGATTTAGCTTTCCTTAAGATCTCCAATTCTCAGTAATTATTTTAGTTCATTTTAGCATATTCTTAAAACATTTCAATATTTTCTCATGAATTGCATTTATGCATAATGCAAGTAACAGAAAAAGTGTTAGTGTTGTGGAAATTCCCAATTGGTATTTCGTGATTTCCTCTTCTATTTATAAAAATTAACTATACAATTTGCAAAATACGGAGATTTTCTGATGTTTCCTCCATACATTTTCCTTGAAATCGTACTTAAGGCAGCTTGATGTTTATGGCAATTTGTCTAAAATGGCTGACTACTGGAGTAATTACTTTATCTAAATCCGTTTACTTTAACTTTCATTGAAAGAAAGAATATGTAATCAGTTCTCACGATTTTGTCAAAAACTCGATAAATTCAGAGCGGAGTTCCTGTCTGCAATAAATTCTGGGCAAAACAGTTAACGAATTCTTGGATCAATTCAAGAATTAGTTGGGTGTTTTGTTTTTGCTCAGAATTTTCCTAACTAAGGTAGCTCTGTAGGAAAGGCTTGAGTGCGGCCACTATATTGGTTGGATACGGGCGCCTGCCCTGCTCCAATATTTAGTCCCACAGTGTTTCGTGAGGCCCAATGAAGCAAAGAAGGCTGCCGATGATGCCAAGATGAGATTCGCTCATATCGATGGTGACCACCTTACACTTCTTAACGTCTACCATGCTTTTAAACAAAGTAAGTAATGCTTTTATGTACATTTTCAGATGATGTTATAAACTGCAAATAATTGGCGTTTAATTTCTGTTCAGCATTTGCTTTAATTTGTGGCATATTAACTATCTTAAAAGAAATAATTTATTAAACTTTTGTAAACTCAAAATTTAAAAGGCAATTTGGTGAGGTGTGTATTTCATAACTAAGATGGCTCATAGAATGTTCCTTTCCCATGAATATCTAAAAAATGTTGTTTCAGCTTTAGCTGAACCTAAATAATTTTAATGATTATCCCAAATCTAAATAAGTAATTAACTTCTAAAGAATTTTGGTAACACAAAGGGTATTTTAAACGCAAAAAATAAGATTTTGTGTTTTACGTATTTGCTACTAATATCAGAAAAAGAAATACAGTTTTGTGGTTTATACGAGTGGTATTCAACCGGAAGTATGCCAAGACATCTTAGAGCGTATGTAAAATTTTATTGTATATACATATTTCGCGAATGATCAGAGCTACAGAAAACCATTTCTTTCCAGTGCGAACTTGTATTGTTTTCTTTTTTTAGCGTTCCCTGATGAGTAGCAAAGTAATATTTGGTCCTATAATCACGACTGCTATTTGATTCTTCTTTTTAGCATCTGAATGTGTAATTTAATACAATACTTTGGATTTAATTTATTTTAAATATAATTATGTATAATTTGAATTATGCACCAACAAATTTGGATGTACAAAGTTGAGAACAAAAATTGTCTAAGGGTACGAGGGGAAAAGGGGTTGAATATCACTGGTTTGTACTATAACATGAGATACTTTTTAAGTTGACCTTGTGGTACAAACATATTACTGCACATGAAATTTTCATTATATGAAATATCTTTCGGAATCTAAATATTTATGTATCCAATTTGCCTGAGTGTTGAATATCCTGTATTTTCGGGCATACCATAATATAAATTCATTAAACCTACAGTGAAATCTCTATTAGGGGTTGACATACAAAATAGACAATATGTGCTTAACAAAACAATTTGGTTGATGTATAACAGTAAAAATTTTATGTACAAAGAATGACATCTTTATCATGTACATAGTCTTCAGAACATTACATTAAAAAGACATTTACAGAAAACCAACAATGCTGTCAAGACACATGTATAATGAAGACACATCAAGTGTATAATTTTTGTTTGATGAATGGAAAATTCGTTTTTTCATTAAGCCTTTGTCAAAAACGTAATAACCAGAAGTTTAACATAACCTCAGTTGTTGAAATAAGCACAAACTTTGATATTCTTCATATTGCTATTTTTTAAACTCTTCACAAAATCAAAAAAGAAATATTCTACTAATAATAATTGATTAAGGTGCTCAAAAACACATAAACGAGTTTTCAATTACAATACACTAGAGGCAGCACTGGTTGGGCTCTTGTGAGCTTAAAATATCAAATTTGATAGAGATAATAGAGAGGCAATAAAGTATACGTTCTTAATGGTTGTCCAGGATATGTAAAATCTGTTCCTTATGTAGTAATAGCAACCCTATTAGAGGGCTATCCATTACAGGAAGTTTCACTATGTAATGTTTCTTCCATCAGTGTAGAATTTAAGTCATCAAGTGAATATATTTCGTTCATTTCAAGCAAACATTTAGAAGTACATTAAATAAACTTGTATTTCATGAAACTGATATACATAATAAAATTAAACAAATAATGTACAACAGTAATCAAAAAAACAAATTAGTGAAACAGTGGGATCGAACAAAACTAAACAATAAAGAAATAAAAACGAGATACGAAGACGAATTAAAGCAGGAACTAAAACAAAATAGAGAAAGCAAGAACATAGAAGAAGAATGGGAAAACATAAAGCATTGTGTGATAAAAACTGGAAAAAAAGTAATTGGCTTCGAAGAAAAGGACAGTCCCAAAGAATGGTTCGATAACGAATGTGACGAGATAATCAAAAAGAAAAGAGAAGCTAGAGCAAGAATGCTAGCAACAAACAATGAACAAGAGGAGAGAATCTACAAGGACCTGAAAAAAGAAGTAATAAAACTGTGTAAAAGAAAAAAAAATCAATGGATCAACGACAAAATGGAGGAAATAGAAAATAATTACAAAATACATAACACAAAAATGTTCTTTCAAAAGATTAAGGAAGAAAAAAGAAAACCAAAAGTTTGTAGAAGAGGAATACGAAATAAAGAAGGGAAAATAGAACATAACACGACGAAAGTAAAAGAAATATGGAAGCAGTTTTACGAAAACCTACTAAATGAAGACGACAACACTGAAATAGAAACCACAGAGGATACAGCAAATCAAGATGAAACAGAAACACCGAACCCAACATACAAAGAGGTGATCAACGCAATAAACAAAGCAAAGAACGGGAAGGCAACAGGCACAGACCAAATATGCTGAGAAATGTTAAAGTTGGGCGGAGAGGAACTACATAAAAGGATATATAATCTAATAAAAGAGATCTGGAGAACAGAAAAGATGCCTAAAGAATGGGAAAAAGCAATGATAGTTCCACTACCTAAGAAAGGTGATTTAAAAGACTGCTCTAACCACAGAGGAATAGCCCTACTAAATGTGGCATACAAGATACTCTCCAGTATTATACAAAGAAGGATAGCACAATATAGTGAATTGGAAATAGGAGAATACCAGTATGGCTTTCGCTCAGGACGATCCACCACAGACGCCTTATTCATAGTAAAACAAATATTAGAAAAGTGCTACGAATATAGAATCGAACTATCACTTTTATTCGTAGATTTCAAACAAGCTTTCGATAAGGTAAATAGAAAAAAACTGATGAAGGAACTAGAAAGCACAGAAATACCAACCAAACTAGTTAACCTGATCAAGATGACGTTAGCAAACACCAAAGCAATAGTCAGAATAAAAGAAGGCACAACAGACGAATTCACAACTAATACTGGAGTACGCCAAGGAGACACATTATCAGCAACACTTTTTAACTATGCACTGGAAAGAATCATAAAGAAAACCGTCAGAGAAGGAACTATAATAAACAAAGAGGTACAAATCATAGCATATGCTGATGGTATCCTGATAATTTCAAGAACACACGCAGGATTAGTTGAAACATTTCGAAAATTAAATCAAGAAGCGAAAGACATAGGTTTGCAAATAAATCAAAACAAAACAAAACTCATGAGATTAAGAAGAAAAAAAAGCCAAATACAAGACATAAAAATAGATGAATATACTTTTGAAGAAGTGAGAACCTTTAAATACCTAGGACTACAAATAAGCAACAAAGATGAAAGCGATGCAAATATAAAAGAGAGACTACTAGCAGGAAACAAAGCATACTACAGTAACATGAGAATACTACAAAGCAAAAAAATCAGCAAACAAACTAAATACAGATTATACAAAACAGTAATAAGACTGATAATTACGTACGCTGCCGAAGTAACTCGATTAACAAAAAAAGAAGAAGAGCAACTGCGAATTTTCGAAAGGAAAATACTAAGAAAAATATCCGGCCCCAAGAAATATGATAATGGAGACATGCGACCGAAAATGAACCATGAACTCGGAGAAGAATTTGGAGAAGATATAGTGAAGTATATTAAAGCACAAAGATTAAGATGGATAGGGCACGTATTGAGAAGCGGCAGTGAGCAGACGATTAGAAGAATTATGGAATGGGAACCAACTGGAAACAGACCACGAGGAAGACCGAGAGAGAGATGGATGCACGAGGTAGAAAGGGATCTAGAAGAAATGGGAATTGTGAATTGGAAAAGAAAAGCAATGGACAGAAAAAAATGGAAGGAAATAGTTAACGGAGTAAAAACACACCCCACACTGTAGAAGATCGGACTAGAGGACTAATCCACCTCAGAAAAGGATTTATAGCTCAACAAAGAGCGGCCAAATTCCAAGAGGAATGGAAAGCCTTTATATATATAATTGGTGCATTCTCGAATTTGAAATATTATTTGAGCATTTTAAGGAAATTTAGTGTGGTTAGAGCGCTTCACAGGAGAACACGTATTTGAGTGTTGCTCCTAGAATTGATTTAAAGCCAATTTGGTCGCATTTTGAATAATTTTGGGAGGAGTTGATTTTAAGTTATCATGTAATATTCGAGGTTAAGTTTACTAAATGTTATTTTAGTAAACATACGTCAACATGTTAAAAATTATCGGGGCATTCCCAGTAAATAATAATTTCAAATAAAATACCTACATTCTAAACTTTATAAATTAAATTACATGTAAATATGCGTGAGTATTTTCATATGTATGCAGAAATGCATTGACCTAGTGACATTGAAACACTTATAAATGGTTTGCTTAATGACATCGGTAAATTGTATTTTATAGTAGGCACTTGACCTAGGATGTCAGTTGTGCTGATGCTGCAGCGCCTCCACCATATGTTACGTTTACTCGGGGCTATAGTATTTGTTACACTTAAGACGTAACTCAACAAGAAACTGTATTATAAGATTATTGAGTTTATTTGTTATCTTTCTTTTACTGACTAAAAACCGCCTTCGAAAAACTGTCAGAAACACGGTTCTGTACTGTCCTAAACTCCCCCTTTACTTCCTTTTCTGCATTTCCCTTTTGCAGACATAAGCAATGGCCTGTTACTTACTCAATTACCCTTACCAAGGGTATTTAATTATTTTACATTGCCTAATTTAATAATCAAGTATACTTAAATATTGCTGAGTTGGGTGACATCGATATTTAGAACATAAATGCATATGCAAATTATTGAGGCCAACATTACAAACGCTATGAAGTAATAATTTGCGATTATAATTTAGAATTTAAAATTTATGAATTGGGTTTGTAACATTATAGAAGTATATTTGCTCTAGTAATGCCAAGATTTTTTATAACTGCTGGTATTGTGTCCATCCTCCGACAAACATATAAGCCTACTCCGCTTAACTGCAATCTATTACCTAGATGGGCCAGACAAATGTAAATTGATGCGATGGTCAGTTTATCGTCCATTAACTGACCAATGCAGCAATTACACATATCATATTCGCAACAAAATATAGAATACCCACGGTCGCAATTTATATTCGCCTCTTTTTTTCAATCTACGGTCTATGCAAAAGTGGAATGATTAATCGTTTTCCTATTCCCAGGATACCGGAAATGCTTGTGGATTTTCAAATGAACAGACCGACTTTACCATCGCATTACAGGAAATAATTGTGCATTTATTTAGTGCTCAGCGATCTTTGAATTCCTTATTTATAGCAAAACATTAGCAAAAATACCTTTTTTCATTCAGTTAAGCCACGAATACATTTTTGCTGATTTGACTTAATTCAAAGTCGCTGTTATTACTCCCTGAGTAAATTAATTCTAGGGTAAAACATAAAAATATTTATCAGAAATATTTAGTTCGGCCAATAAGTTCAAGTTTTTAGCTCATAATCTTTATATAAACGTTCTAAGGCTGTTCCTGATGATCTTGTAATTATAACTCCCAAGTGTCTGACTGTAGTAACAGAAACGCAATTGATGATAATTATCTGTTTTATTCGTCCTTAAACAACAATAAAACGTTTTATATTTCACAAATTTAAACCATCTTATTGCCACGATTTTTGGTGGAATGAAAAGCATAAGCGGATTATTTTAACAATAATTAGCAAGGCGCCTCCACCATATCTCAGAAATAGTATTTCAAAGGGAAATTTCTTAATTATTAGCTTTTGCGGAAAGCCTCTATTAAAATATGAGTTGATTCTAACATAATTTAAGAAAATAAATGTATACCAGCATCTTCTGCTGTAAAGTAGACATCATAACCCAGTAGATGAGCTCCCTTAAGAGAAAGCTGAACCAATCTCCTAATTCATAATTTAATATTACTTCTTACATCGGCAAACCATGGTATTATTTTCCCTACTCTTCCGAGACCGTAGGACCCGTCTACCCAAACGCTGAAATGCGAACTGCAGCCGATGTCAAAATCAATGCGTATAGTATATCATAAAAATAAATTTGTCGCGGAGTCTTGGCGTTGGGGTTGTGTGAGTTTTATTGGGGGATGCAGTTTGTATTTTCAATAAATTGAGTGCAAATATATCATAAACATATAGATTGATTTTACGGTATTGTTGTACTACTTCTGGCAATTCTTATCCGCAGTTCGTATGATACGTTCAGTATCTATTTCAATCGTAGTTGTGTTGTCTAGTAGTTTAAGAAACCGCATATTAAGAGGTCGCCTATGACGTAGCTACGGTGACAATAGAAAACGCTAAATTTAGCTTATTTTGGGTCGCCTTAAAGCGTAGCGAAACAACAAGACAACGCCTCTAACTTAACCAAATTAATCATAATACTTTGATTTAATATATTTTAGTATGACAAAAAATCAACATATGAATTAAATTTTAGGAAAATAATCGTTGTTTGTTTAATATCTTGCAATATTTATCTCTTGGTGACAATACGTTAAGAAATTTACGACAGCTCTAGAAATGAGCAACAATATATTTCGTCTAGACGAAATTAATCGCCGCTTTGTAAGGGTCAGCACAGATGTGCACGTAAATTTCCACAAACTTAAAGGCAGCAGCATCTGGAACCAAAGCAGCAAATTTCAGATAACAATGTCTGTCAAGAGTTGTTAAACTGATATAATAATTTTGCACAAAATCACAATGTGACTTTTGTCTTTCAATAGTCTGTAAATATACATTATAGGAAACTAACATTAAAAATATATTATATACAGAGTGTAACATTAAGTGATGTCACCCGTTTAGGGGTATATTCTACTGTTGAAAATAAGAAAACAGTCCATATAAATATTTGTTCGGAAATGCTCCTCAAGAAAGTTATGGACAAAAATAATTTCACAATAAACGAAGATTTTTTTGAATAGCATTATTAGTTTAATACTAGCAATTTAAATTGCTTTAAAATGAATTATTAAAAGTAATGTAGCTTATGAATTTACGAAGTAAGAGTACGCAGACATGCATCTTATATTTAATCAGATGTTTCATTTTTCCATTGTTGAAGTGCCTGTTTTAGCTCCCTTGTTAACCCATTTAATCGGTTTTTGTCAGTTGGATGCTTAGTTCGTTGCCAAGTATTTCTGGCTCTCCTTTTTTCTGCAAGCTTGTTTCTAATGTGTAGTGGATAATTTTCTATAATAATGGGTTTTTCGCTACTAGGTGGCATGGAGAAATGGGCTGCGTGATGTATGGTATTTATTAATCGATCGACCGCGGAGTCGACTTCGTCCTCGGTCTTCAGAGAAATTTGAATTACTATATTATCAGTTAGGTACTCCCTGAACATTTCCCAATTTGTGTGTCGATTGTAGAGCGAGGGTTTCTTTGCTTTGGTGATGACTGATGTTCTCATTGTAATGATTATGGATGAGTGGTCGGAGAAGAGATCAAAACAAGTGTCCACCAGAAAGTTCAAACGCCCCAGAAATCCAGTTCCGCCAATTCGTAAAGACAATGGCACATGGGCAAGAACAGATGATAAAAAATCGGAACTGTTCGCGAATCACTTATCAACCATATTTCAACCTCATCCCCCAGTTGTTACACCTACAGAAGAGAGTGAGATATTAAACTACCTACAGGCTCCTCTCCAACTAAACCCACCCATTCAACACTTTACTCCTGCAGAAATAAAAAACGAGATAAGGAACCTAAACAATGCAAAAGCGCCGGGATATAACCTCATAACTGCAAAAGTTCTGAAAGAACTGCACCACAAGGCTATAATGGCTGTTACTCAAATATTTAACGCTGTCATAAGGCTACAGTATTTTCCCATACAATGGAAGTTTGGCCAAATAATCCTTATTTTGAAACCCGGTAAACCTGCACACGAAGCTACATCATACCGACCAATAACCCTGCTACCTCTTTTATCTAAAGTCCTGGAAAGATTAATACTGAAAAGAATGACACCCATAATAGAGGATCAAGGACTAATACCTCAACACCAATTCGGTTTCAGACAGCAACACTCCACTATCGAGCAGGTACACAGAGACTCAGTGTTGGGTAAGTTACTCTAAAAAAGTAACTAAGTAAGTTAGTCAGTTACTCGGCAAAAAAGTAACTAAGTAAGTTACTAAGTTACAGAATTATAAAAGTAACTTGAATAAGTTACTAAGTTACCATAAAGTAACTCGTTATTTTTTAAGTTACCTTTTTTTATGAGACGCTACTAATGTACATGCAATTACTACCAACTTAATATCAACAGGAACACACATTTATAAGCATTTGTTTATTAGCAAATATTCTATACGTAGGGGAAGGAACAGGTTTAGAGCTTAGAGGCGCTGGTTCAACGATGTTTTTGGGATTTTCCCAGGATTCTATTTTATTTTTCGTTATTATTGAAATATCTGCACACAGGCGTTATAAATGTACTTCCCAGTAATCCGCATACCTGCTCAGAGAGCTTCTAGTTGTTAAAGGATTAAAGATTACTGGAAAAAGCTGTCACCACACAAATAGGTTCCATCAAATATTATTTATTATCGACTAAGTACAAGAAGGTATTCCTGTGTTCGGTATTAGCATTTGCATACTAAAGCATTCGAAATTTCAACAAATTCTTCAGCTTCAAGTATAATTTCTTAAACACTACGCATTAAAAACCGAACATTTTAAAATATTTTACATTTGTAGCATGAAAATGTAACTTGTCATATTCAGTTACTAAAGTTACTAAATAATTGTAACGTGTTATAGTTACAATTACTGAAAACACAAAAGTAATTAAGTTACTATTAAGTTACTGAAAAGTAACTAGTTACTAGTAACGAGTTACTTTTACTTAGTTACTACCCAACACTGCACAGAGTAGTGGAAGTGATTGAACAGGACTTTGAAGAAAACAGATACTGTGTTGCAGCGTTCCTGGATGTTAGTCAAGCCTTTGACCGAGTCTGGCACCCTGGTTTATTGTACAAAATTAAACAGTCACTACCCCACCAGTACTACCTACTCATGAAATCCTACTTAAGCGAAAGGTACTACCAGGTCAAGCATTCAGAAAGCCTGTCTAGTCTCCATCAAATTAAAGCAGGAGTCCCCCAGGGTAGCGTCATGGGACCCACATTGTACACAATATTTACAGCTGACCTCCCTCACCACGAAAGGGTAGTTACGGCTATATATGCGGACGACACAGCATTATTAGTATCTCACAATGATCCAACTCGTGCATCGGCCATACTACAAAGCTACCTCCACAACTTACAAGCATGGCTAGACAAATGGCGTATAAAAATTAACGCAACCAAATCTACAGCCATAACTTTCACGACAAAGCATGGTACCGCTCCTCCAGTTTCCCTGAATGGCACACAAATACCAATCAAGAGCGATGTAAGATATCTTGGCATAGATCTATATAGACGGCTCACGTGGAGAACCCACATAATCAAAAAGAGAAAAGAACTAGATATTAAAATGAAGAAAATGCACTGGTTAATGGGACGAAAATCTAAATTAACATTAAACAACAAAGTGTTAGTGTATAAAACTGTGTTAATTCCTGTGTGGGCCTACGGGATTCAACTGTGGGGCTGTGCGAAATCTTCGAACATTGCAATACTGCAAAGGTTCCAAAACAAAACTCTCCGCACTATAGCCAATGCGGAGTGGTTCATTTCTAACCTAACCCTCCACAACGACCTCAAGATCCCATGGATTCGGGATGAAATCAACAGGTACACAACCAATTATGTGAACAGAATCCATTCCCACCCGAATGTGTTAGTACTTGATCTACTAGACAATATAAACATCACCAGACGTTTAAACAGATGTAAAATATTAGATAACACTAACTAGTATTAAGTAGTTCGAGGGGCCCGCCGCTGGGCAGGTTCCCTCCCTCATGTCAATTATGTATTGTATTATATACTACCTAAATCACATTTGCTTGTTAGCCACTCGGCTAGTTGTAAATTTGCAGTTGTTAATAATAAAAAAAAAAATATTTAATCAGATAGAAATCCCTATACTGTTAGAGTAAATCCTCACTAGAAAAGATTTTTAATTATAGTTTGGTGTAGCGTTATTGGCGATTGCTTAATTGGACTCCTTATTCTACCTCCGCGATTGAATGGGCAAACTTATGTTAATATTGCAAAAGTAACTCTACCAAACTTGTGAAAATGTGCCTTTCATGCGTTTATGCATGATGATGCTTCTACCAACCTCAGCCGTTAAACAAGAAATTACCTAGATAGTGATTTTCCATTATGATGGATACGTCGAGGTAAACCTATTTCGTAACCAGCAAGGTCTCCCGATTTCAATTTGTTAGATGTCTTTGGTGTGGTTACTTATAAAGTATTGTGTACCAATCGGAAGTACCTGAACTGAATTGCGACATGGGACCATCCGAGATATTGCTGAAATACTCGAACACGTGCGAATACTTGTATCAGAGTTAACAACTTTAAGCAACTATTATGATTATTAATTATTAAGTATTAAAGTATAACATGAAGAAAATACAGTTACATTATTTACATTATTAAACATTATGAAACTTTCTCTCTCCATAACTTTGTCGGGAAATATTATTGAACAAATTTAATATGTATATGTTCTTCATATATTTTAGGCCATAGAATATTCCCATAGAAGGATGACATCATTACATTTTACACCTTGTAGAAATAATACAATTAACTACTAAAAAAAATTTTGAATAAAACTCATTTAACGCAATGTGTTAATTTTATTTTAAATGTAACACAGTTACAAACGGCTTTAAGCGCCTCCTGCCTAATCATACACGTATGTTTTATCCAAAAGCAGCTACGTTTAGATTACTTTCTCTTTCTCTTTCATTCTCATCATTGCTCAATTTATGGTAATCACGGGATCTTAAAATAGAACTAAGTTACAAAATAATGACTTTTTCGTAATCTGTTACAGTATATTCAAACATACATGAAAAAGTTTCCTAATTCGTTACCTTGGTGCCCAGCGATTCCTTTGCCCATATGATATGATACGAGGAGTGTTCAAAATTAAGCAGAAATGTTTAAAATAAAACAGATCTGAAGACAATTCCAAACATTAAATTGATTAAGGGTTGGCCGTAACTCTTTTCGACGTATCCATGGCAATTGTTTCCCATAATATTATATTGACAGTTACTGTTACGATGTCTCAAAGTTATGTTGATTGTAGCATGTACTAAGATATTTTTGGTACGTCCCTAATTCTTAACCTTTTAGTATTTTACGGGGTCTGCCAAAAGATCTTCCTTTTGCTCTATATTGCTATATGGTTTTGGGTAACCTCTGTTCCTCCTTTTTTTTTAAGTGTTCTCTCCTTGTCCTGACCACTCGCATGTAGCCTACTGCTCATCTTAAAAATTGCATCTATGGTGTTTGTATTCTTTGTTCATTTACTTTTGTTTTCACTTCCATATATGCCCACGGTGTTGCCATTGTTTTATAAAACTTAACCAACGTATCCTTTTTCACTCTATTTGTCAATGTTGTATATATTTTTCCATTGTTATAATTAAATTTTTCTCATTAAATATTGTTATTTGTTCTATTGTGCCTGTGTTAATTGTCATTTTTGATGCAACTGTTTCATCTCCCCTGAATGCCATTGCTTTTGTTTTTTGGTTTAATATTTTTAAATTATGAGACCCTGCGGTATTGGTTAATTCGTAGGCGGCTTTCTAGATTGTGTCTTCGTCATTAGCGATTAGTACTTTGTCGTCAGCAAAGCACAGCGATATTAAGTACCTTTCATCGCTCCGGTCGTAGATATACAAATTTATGTTTTCTACCCACGATAATCAAATTCCTACAAGACTGCCAGCACAATGTCTTTCTAAATGCAGGGTGATTGTGCAGTCGAAATCTCTTAGAGACGAGACAACTCGCGTAGATAATACTCATCATGTACGACGAGCTGCAACTTCGATTAATTGTGAAAAGAAGAAAACGTTAACAGGTCGAAAACTTTAAATATTTGGGAGATATAATTGATAAAACAGGTCTAGGTAAAGAAGAAATTAAACATAGAACGCAACAAATCCCTAAAATAATAAGCTGTTTAAGCTCTCTGTGATGGGATAAGGCAATTTCCAGGTAGAATAAGAAGAGACTGTGGAAACAATGACTTAACTTAACACTTAATGAGGATGTGAGAAAATAGGTGGCCCAAAAGAATCTTTCAATGGGCTCCACCGGGAAATAAAAAACTTGGCAGACCCGGCGTTCATGGAATGAACGTATAAGACGAGCAATGACAAACCGGAATCTAGAAGAAGGACAAGCTCTGGATAGAGAGGCATGTCGAAAGGGAACCGGAAAACGGCTTCTAGCTGTGATGTAGTTGGACAATATTTTATATAATATGTATTGTAGGTACATAACTAATCCGGAAATATATATTTATTTAAGAAAACGTAAAATCATTGTCAATTTTCTTTAAATATGCAAAATAGTGACAATTGATGAATTTCAGGCACATTATTTTACTGCTGAGTCAGAACGTGGAAGCATGCCGTGGGTTACACCACATCTCTAACCCAAATGAAAGTAAAAACTACCTATGTTGTCAACCAATCAAATGATGTCAAAATTTTTTTGGAGTTCCCAAGGGGTGTCCGTACAATTAATGCAGACTATTATTACACATTTTTTCGAGGTAAAGTTAAGTGGGCGATCAGTAACAAACGAAGGAGAAAACAAAGTTCTGTTTGCTGCCTCATAGCCGGGAACACATTTCAGTCACATAACGACGCCATAGAAAAGTAAATAGGAAGGTATCCGAAAACTTCTTCCAGGAAGGTATTTGAAAA
Source organism: Limonius californicus (assembly GCA_014611495.1). NCBI lineage: Eukaryota > Metazoa > Arthropoda > Insecta > Coleoptera > Elateridae > Limonius > Limonius californicus. The sequence continues at coordinate 18,678 of JABXWE010003045.1, read as the reverse complement.
TGCATCACTAGGCTGCAAGCGTACATCGACAAGTAATGTAATTTTCATCGTTATAATACTGTAATACTCTTTTTAGTAACAAATTCCTGTTTAAATTCGAACCCTTCGCCTGCGTTTATATTAAATAATTTCCGATGATTCATTGAAATACTACCGGATGTCGTCATACCTTTTATTTAAATAATTTCTCATAATGAAGTGACATGCTTTACATTTTGTGATTAATACATAGAGGGCACCTGCTTCCATCTTTTTCGACATGCACGTTGTTTAGTAGTATCTTAAAAATGTAATGGCTAAGCCGTGTCGAAATGTACAACAATCGCTGCGGAATAAATAAATCAATGAATGTTATTCTAAAACAGCTTTTCTGGATAGAGTTCCAAAAGTAACAATGAAACAAATTTTTTAATATTATACGGTTGATAAAGTATTTTAAAGAACACAATACTATTGATGACGTTATTACATAATTTTCCCTGAATAATGTGCCACAAACGACAATATTATACACCTTTTTAGGAGTAGAAATTATATTTAATTGTAATGCCATTATCTCGAATGAGGCAGGCGCTACAAACCATTCGTAAAGTCAATTAACGGTGAATGACCTCCAGAAATTTCCTGATATTTCTTATTTTTTAGTGTATTTTTATAAGGGTTTCCCTTATAAAATGGTATCATTCAACGACAAGGAGAGTTTGGCCATTTGGCTATGAGTGTGGTTAAGGTTTAACGTAGCCATGCAAAATAAACTTATATAATTGAAATAATTAATACAAGTTGTTTGAGTAACTATCATAATATAATTCAGACATAAGCTGTATCAAGATCTAAAATATCACACTTTTTTATTATACGTAGCTGTGAGCTAGTTATACCAATTTTTAACGTCTTGTAGAAGGATTCGAACTGACTGAAATTGATGAGATGAAAGTTACATTATGTAATGCATGCATTTCGTTTCCATTGACGCTGAGTTTAAGTTAGTAACGAAAAATTGGAGACAGTTGAAAGAGATACGGACTTAATGTGTATGTGCTGCCGAGTAGTCTCATCTTGGCTGTTTGGTATCTTAATACACAAGTAAGACTAAAACTTTGTAAACCATTAAATTTTAAAATTAATATAGTTGATGCTGTTTAATCGGAACACATTGAAACTACAACATTTTGGTACAATTAAGCGACTGGCCCAATCGTGCGAAGTCCCAAACAAAATTAAAGAATGAGTGTTTTTCATTGAGGCTTTCGCGGTTTCTCGAACTGTCAATATTACAATTTACTTTCGGCTTAGACCGCGTCGTTATTTGGGAACTACACCCAGCATTATCAGGTAAGGCCCGACCTGTAGCTTGTCTGCCTTTAAAAGCATTTGCTCTAGAAGTTTGAGCCACATTTGTTCGTAGGCCCTCCCTGCCTAAACAGGGCCGTGTGCTTATATTAATCAAACCTTGGGGCGGACAAGGATTTGATCTTGATGTATTTTGTTTGCCAGGACAATAATACTTAATTGGCTTATGCCTGTTAGCTGTTTGTGAACCCATACACACTAACGTTTCGCAAGACATTGCAGCTTGCATCTTCAGAGTGAATATAACACAGTGTTATATTCCTTGTCCGCCCCAAGGTTTGATTAATATAAGCACACGGCCCTGTTTAGACAGGCAGGGCCTACGAACAAATATGGCTCAAACTTCTAGAGCAAATGCTTGTAAAGGCAGACAAGCTACAGGTCGTGCCTTACCTGATAATGCTGGGTGTAGTTCCCAAATGACGACGCGGTGTAAGCCGAAAGTAGATTGTAATATTGACATGAGTGTTTTTCTTAGACTTTTGTTGAACAAGAATATAAATAACAAAAAATAACATGGAGCAAACCGACGATGACTTGTGTTAAGTGGCTGGTTTTTAATTTTATCCAGCAAAGCAATTATACTTGAAACGTGTCAAGTCATTTTTCGGTATCTTGGCAAGGATTATATTTTTTTAAATAAAATTGTGAAAAAGCGAGTCTATCATAGTAACATACCTAGCATACGCACGGCGTCGTAGCTTGATGTAGCTGTTACTGAATATACGTTAACTCCACCAAACCCCACCACGCTTCACAATGTCTACGTGTGAATCTCCGGGAGTCAGCGTGTGAATCCTCGGCGCCGCGCAGCTTCAAACCTATGTGATGGCTGATACACAAGATTGAAAAAAAACAGGTTTTAAGTACTGTTATCTTTGCATTTCGTAAAACATACATATTAAACGGTTTAAATTGTTTGTTGAGATTTTAAAGTTTTGTAATTGTATTGTTATTTGGGTAGTGTGGTAGATGTAAAAGGTGGCGCTGTAGACGAGATATAGACAAAAGAATTGGACAAGCTCAAAAAACATTTAATATGCTAAGAAAAGTGTGGTCATCAAGTGCTTTTACTAGGAAAACAAAACTGCGTCTATTTAAGACAAATGTGAAAAGTGTATTGTTATACGGTGCGGAAACGTGGAACGAGAGCAAACAAAATATGAAAAAATTACAGCCGTTCATCAACAAGTGTCTTACAATTATATGTGGCTTCTTTTGGCCACTAAGAATTACCAACGAACGACTATGGCAAATATCTGGAGAAGAGCCGACAGAAAAAACGATAAAGCGATTGAAATGGAAATAGATCGGTCACACACTGCGGAAACCACAGAGCAACATTACGCGACAATCCCTGGACTTTACTGCGACCGGGAGAAGAAGAATAGGAAGACCGGCAGATACATGGAAGAGGAGTGTCAATAGGGAGTTAGTGAAACACAACCTATCTTGGAACGAGGCAAAGAGGAAGGCATCTAATAGAGAAGAATGTAAGAAGCTTGTCCAAGATATTTCAGACCGGATCTTCAGGACTAACAACGTAACACAACACGAAATGGGAACAGAGACAACAACAGAGATGCGTAAGGCTAGCAACCCTACCATCTGCAACTATTTGCTTTAGAAACGCCAGAAATGGCACCCTATGCTCCACTGGGAGCCAAAGGAGTGAAGAAGAAGAATTGTATCGCACATTTTTACTGTCCTAAATGCGATGTACATTGCTGTTGTTTCCTTTATTTTGTTTCTGTTCTTTAAGGTTTGATCCAATAAGCGGCTGTACCGATTAACCGATGGCCCATTTAACCGGAATCAGCTATATATAAAATAGTTAAACTTTTCGGTATTTCTATAATTCCTGCGCGTGCTTATGTTCTTAGATGTACTGACATTAGATTTCCACATTATAATAATTTGTCTAAAATCAGGAATATGTATAGTTTCCATTTACTTCACAGCTTCTACGCATGTTCAGATTATTAAATACAATAATATTATGTCATTTTCATTGACTGCCTTTTCATCCCACTGCTGGGCATCGGCCTCTTCCCTGACACGTGTTTCACCTCAACGTTAAGGTAGAAACACGGGGGCCTACAGTTTAACTGTCGAATCCGAACAGAAATTCCAGAGAAGGTTTCGAGCATTAAGATCCCATGGTTGCAAGCCAGATTGGTATATTGTGTGTGGTGTGTGGACAAAATATGTATAAATCTGCATAGTACTGCTTAGGTTTGGAACACAAGCCAGAATCGACGTTTTATTCAGAAAGCCAGCACTCTACCAACTGAGCTACCACCACGCTCAATATTTCATTTTCACGCACAATACGATGTTATTTACTTAAATTCATTAGTTTGTAGATAAATACATTGTTTTAGATAAGCGTTGTATGAAAATTAGCAACAACTGCTGCAACTTCATTATATGCTTCCTATGTGAATATGAAATTCACAATTCATCTTCGCGAAAGCTGAGCTAACAACGTTAAAAATTGCAGAAGATAAATAGACCCACCTACTTAACCACCCCTTCTATGGCTTATATGTAAAAATTACCTTTTATAAAGATAATATAAGATATGAAAACCGTCAGAAGATGATTGATAACGGCATACATTTAAATATTATGCATGGATTCTGATCTTTATGTATTTTTCTACTAACACCCATCACAGCTTCTACTTTTTGCGCGTAATTATTTTCTGTAGTACTAATATACAGGGTGAATGACAAAATCCATTCCGAATTGTATAACCGTTAATGCAGTTTACATAGCGGCGATCGATATGTCAATACGAATAAATCATTAAATACCACGGTTTGATGTAAAATTATTTCACTTTCGAGGCATAATGTATTTTGGCTGCATTAGTTTTCTTTTTCAATTTGTCAGCTATATGTCATTTACAATCTCTAACTTTGGTTTTTTAGACCAACGCCGTCAAAACGTTACCGTACCATCAACAAGAATACCTTAAAGTCAACTAAAACTATATTTTTAAATTAATAGGCAACATATATGAGATTCAGGAATACTTAAAAATTGATAAGACCTTATGACAAAAAAAAAGTCAAACCAATTAGAACATTAACACAACCCACACTTATAATATATGTCGACTTAATTAAATGAGTTTTTTCTACCTCATTAGGAACTATCAACTTTCACGAGGGCAGCCTTTTAAGTTTTTACGAAAACTAGGAAAGAATAATTTTTCTCTACGACTATAATATAATGTATTCGTTACATATACATTTTTAGTTGAAGAATGATAGATATTCTCCATTGCCGTTGGATTCTGTTCTCTATTTCAGAGGGTCGTGGGATTCTGTATCAGAATCCAATGGGCGTGGCATGTTAGCGCTTGGGATCTCCCACTTGTTTTTGAAGTAACTGTCAAAAACAGTTTTAAATTTTCGTATTCGTAGAAACAGTAAGAACTAGGTATGAATAATTCAGACAGCGAAAACGCTGAAATGTGTTTGCCACCAGAAATAACAGAAACCGCGAAAACGACGTGTAATTTACTGCCGAGGAAATCGCAGAAACAGTACACATGGCATAAAATCGTTGTGGCTAGTGAACCGACATACATACGTCAATCTAAAGCAAAATTTTTATTATACTGATTCGGACCAAAAATTGTAACTTCCTATGAAATAGTCGTAGAGAAAGTATAGTCTCCTACTCGTGTAGAATAGCTATTATTCACCCGGATGATTCTGTCACTCGCCTTTGGCTCGTAACAGAATTTTCATCCTCCTGAATAATAGCTGTCATTCTACACTCGTTGAAGAATATACTATTTTTCTAACAAGCTGTTTTATTCCTTTTCAAAATATTCGCCTTTAAGATTTATACACTTTTGCATGCGTTCAATCCAATTCTCGACACATTTTTTCCACTCTGAAGTTGGTATCTCAAAAACGTGTTTTTTGAAGGCTTCAGCAGCTTCTTGATGTAATGAAAATCGCTGTCCACGCATTTTTTGCTTGCCATTCGGAACACAAAGAAGTCGTAGGCGATAAATCAGGTGAATACGGACAATGAGATATTAATTCGATGTTTCCCTCTTTTAAATAATCAATTGTTTGTCGTGCTGTGTGAGAGCGGGCATTGTCATGATGAAGAATGATGGGACCTTTTCGGTTGTTTTTCCTGATTTAGTCGATATACCATTCAGCGTTAACTGTTCTTCGATCCTCTAAAAGAATGGTTGCAACATGTCCAGTACAGTCGAAGAAACAAGCGATCATTTTTTGGAAGTGCTTCGTGAACGAACAACTTTTGTGGGATTCGGTTCATCTTGCAACACCCAAACAGTGGATTGTTGCATAGTTTCCGATTCATACGAATATGTCCAAGTTTCGTCACCTATTACGGATTTTGCAGTTCCTTGGTCGAATTTTTTGTGCATTTCCTTACACCAATTAACATGAGCCTTTTTTTTGAGCTTCGGTCAAATTATGCGGAATTCATCTTGAACAGATCTTTTTCACACTTAAATGTTCATGCAAAATCGAATGTACTGCAGTCTTCGACATGCCTCTATCTCACTGTAAGTCACACGACGATCTTCTTCAATCAGATTGCCCAGAGCATCGATGTTTTTTGGAATAACAACCGATTTTGGTCGACCTTCACAAAATTCATCACTGGTAAACGCACTACCACTACGAAATTCTGCAAACCAATTGTAAACAGTCTTTTCTGATGGTGCTTCATTACCAAAAGTTGAACGAAGCGATTATATGCATTGTTGTTGAGTTAGGCCTTTACTAATATCATAAAAAAATCATCCAATGAAAACCTCCAGGTGAAATTTTCATTTCTTCACAAAATTGCTTTCTTAAACACTCATTGTAAACAAACTACTCGGTCAATTTCTAAGCTGCCACTGTTTTCACAATAACAAATGTCAAATTTTGCGAAAATAGTAATGACACATCTCAATAGCGCCACCTAGTAGTCGTTTGTAAACAATTAAAAGGCTGCCCTCGTAAGAACATCGTTATCGTCGTCTTCTTCGAGGATTAAGACTTATAGCCTGCTTCGATTCAATATGCTATCGTTTACAGGGTTTTCCTATATCTCAGATTCTTCTTAGATTGTAGTGACTAGCCAGCTTCAGAAGCCATTCTGTGCTAATTCTGCCTACAGGTTCTTTCCATCTCGTATTGTATTTGATTAATTGGTCTTGCATTGATTGTACTTGTAGTTCGCGTCTGATGTGTTCGTTAATAAACATCTATATACAACTTCTAGTAGGAACATCATCTCCGCTGATTGGATTTTGACCGCCATACAGCTTCTGTATTTCGTTTATTGTAATATTGTTTGTTTTCTTCTATTCTCGATGTGTTTTGAACCATAAAACATGCAACTGTAGTGCCAAGACTTTGCTAAAAATGCACATTTTCTGAAGGCTCTCCTCTTGTAGTACTCAATTTCATGCACAATCAGCGGCTAAACGGCCAACTGAGGCTATTTATTACCAAGTAGGGCAATGTATTTATTTGTTCTCCGTATTTCGGGAATAATCTATAAAACCAATTTTGCTTTATATAAGCAGCGCACCGCGGTGAGATTATCATCATTTCAAAATTGTGTGATGTACTGCTGACTGTGTGTTGAATGCAATAAATCGATATCAAGTATTAAACGTTAAGTATGAGGTATACTAGTTTTATTAAGGATGGATAAATTTTAAAACGGTCATTAGAGCCTTTAGGGTCTGACACTGACAAAAATACAAAGAAAAATAAATCGCTGTACAAGCAATGAATATCTCAAATATGGTTTTACCCTTATTTCCCAGAAACACCAGTACGTACTTTGTCGAGAAGAAGAATGGCTGCATTCTTCTTCTTGACAAAGTTATTTCGAGATTTAAATACCAAATATCCAGACGAAAAAGAAAAGCGAACTCCCTCCATGAGGAGCAAGCGACTTTTACTATAGGCATACACTATAGGCTGATATTTTCGAGCACAGCAACACTCTGAATATCAGTTTACAAGGCCGCGATATTAACATAATAGCAGCCACGGACCAAATTAACGGATTTATAAAGAAAATTGTTAGCTAGTCGACTGCAAGTGGCAAAAAAGAAGTTTGATTCATTCCAGTGCGTTCGAAAACTCATGGAAGACTTAGTTAAGGATGATAATATGATATATTCTGAGCACGTGTTTGCAGATATGCAAATTAGTTTGCACAATTTAAAATAACAGCTCATTGACTATTTCCCCAAAGAAAATCGAACAGTTATGACCATCCCAGATGGATACTGAATCCGTTTTTAGACAACTCCCTTGAACAAACTGAAATTTTCGACAAACATAAAAGAAAAACATATTGAAATATCGTGACACAGAATCTTGAAACTAGTCTTCTATTCCCAGAGCGCAGATCAATTTTGGACAAAGCTATAAAGTGTTTGGTATCATTTGTTCCATGATATTTGTAAGAATTAAGTTTCTCGTCTATGATTGCCATCAACACAAAAGTAAGAAATCGCCAAGCAGCCCAGATTTGAAAAGTTTTTTCCGAAAAACAGGCACATATATCGCACATATTGATTTTTAAGCCGGTTTAGGTTCATAACAAAAATAAATTGCAAAAACAGTGCTACCAATGTCCCAATGGGTCTCCACCGGCTCGCAGAATTTGACAGCTAGTAACGCAGGACTGAACTGTGATGAATTGTAAATATTAGTTAATTGTAAAGTTTAAAAAAACTGATTTATAATTAGAACGTTGTGGTAAACATATTTGTTTGTGTATTTTGTAACTTAACATTATAGTATGGTTTGTTCTTTGCTACACATAACAATTGATATTGCATTGACAGTTATGATATGAATTCTTACAACCCAAAGTCTTCTGTCCAAAGAAAGAGTTTAGACAATTAATTCTATTATTTGATGATGATTATAAAGTTACGTTGAATGGTAGTAGTAAAATGCAATACGACCTAGAACTGTTGTAACTACTGCAGAACAAAGAATTTACTGACTCATATAAATTAGCGTATTAACCATAGTAATGCGATCTTGATTGAAAGCTTTATATGGTATAGCTATCTCGTAACACGCTGACGTTGGAATCAATAATCTAACACCATTTTGTGATTGAGGTATGCTTTGCTGTAAAGCCACTGAAAGGGCTAAAACTACATGGTGAAAAGGAAGCCATTCTACAAATTCGACATTAAGTTTCAGCGTAAACAAATTGTTGATGGTTTGCATGCCTATGATAGCTTGCCAACAGTTTGAGTAGGGTGCATAAGAATTACACCAATTAGTTTCAGGGATAAACTTTTGGGTATGACAAAGGGTAGCATATGCTTGATTTAATTTGGTTTCACTGGTGTAGTGGATTTTATGATATATTATTTCCGCCTAAGCTGTGTATTAATATTAGTATATACAAATATTTATCCCACCATAAGTTTGTGATACAACCCATCCGATGGATCATTTTGATACAGTTATGTAAATCAAAGTTTCATTTTCAGTTTCATTCCTCAGCTGCACTAATTATATTTAATTGAAATAAACCTTAGTTCGTATAGATCCGCGTAGGTTCTTTACAATGCAGGTACATGCGCTTCGATTACATTGTAGAAAATCTCATTACTCTGGCGCACAATAGTATATTGAGAGGGACGGCCCTCTACGGTAAATCCGATACCTCGTTCAAGACAGAAACTGCAATACTTTATTGCAATTTGCGTTTAACGTATTATTTTTCTGTTTCGAAATACCGAAATATCACATTTCTGTACAGATATTTAGATATTTTTCATTTATCTAGAATTTAAATGAAAGAACAATACCCAGACAACGAAATATTAAACGTATAAGAAGAAAATATCAGAGAATTTCATAATTCTGTGAAAAGTGCTATAATGCAAATATAAATAAGGAACGCAACTAGAGAACTCATCACCATCATTGACAGGTTTTTTGTCTACTGCTGGGCATCGGCCTCTTCTCTACCACGTGTTTCTCCTACAGTTTAACGTTTTAGTATTAAGATCCCACCATTGCAAGCCAGTTCGGGAAATTGTGTTAAAGACAAGATTTTTATAAATCTGCATAGTGCTGCTTAGGTTTGGAACCCAAGCCAGAATCGACGTTTTGCTCAGAAAGCGAGCGCTCTACCAACTGAGCTACCACCGCACACCTGGACAACTATTCAGCGATAAATCCAAGATACTGCAGAGATAAAAGGAATACATCCAGAAACTGATTCCATTGTACAAAATGGGGAATAGAAAAAGTTACAAGCCGCGAAAGCCTCTCCACAGTAAAATTGCAAAAATGTAGTCGTCGACTATTCAAGTTGTTTGAAAGTATGCGGAATTCGGAAACAATTACTACAAACCGCGTGGTAGCTGACTAAAGAAAACCGCAGTTCGAGGTAATGCTGTTTTAAGAAGGACGAGCCTGGCAGATAGAATACTACAGAGGGTTAACAAAATTGTGCGATCTAAACTTAGTTGCCATACAGTAAACCGAGTTGAATCGAATAAAATCGACAGCATTTGACCTTAAATTTTCCCGTCTGTATTTTTTTTATTATATTACAGTAATTATAAATCTATTTAATATAGGGTAGTAAATGGCTGTAATATTTTTAAAAAGTGCGTTTAAATATCAACTTTTCTCAACTTGAAAAAGTGTATTTGAACGCCACTATACCCTCCGTCGCTCATACGTTCAAAGGTTGAACGCGTCTCTGTTGTAGCCTACTGTCTTAACTATCAAGCAATTTATGCTAAAGGATTTGGTATAAGTCCGAACAGTTAACGGCGGAAACTTCAGACAGTTTTTGGTAGTATAACTCGGGTAAAATAGTATCATAACCTTGTACTCAATTCATTCTGTAAGCTCCTACTGATAATAATGATAATAAAAGACGTAATCTGCAGTGTCCAAAACAAATAATGAAAGATGGAAATGAGAAAATTATGATTACATGCAATAAATCGTTAAGCAGATTCAGCTGGTTGATGCAACCCAACAAACATGTGTCATAAGAACTGGGATTATTTAATTCTTTACGGTAGATATAAAAATGGATCACAGTTAACTTCCGTCAAATTAATCTCGTGAAGACGTATAAAGAAAGCAATAAATCTTTAAAGAGATTTAGCTGCTATAAACTTGAGGGCGGGTTAAAAAATATAGAATGAGAGTGAAGCAAAAAAGGTTCTGGTAAATAACTACAGTCAGTATTGAACGATAGAACTGGTATGTTGAGTGTTTGTTATTTCGTAACACAGAAAGATTAAATAATATAATAGCCGGACGTAGTTAGCATGGCAGCTAAACAATCCCCCTACAAGTGGTTGATGCAACCCAACATACATGTGTCATAACAATTGGAATTATTGAATTCTTTATGATTTGTATAGAAATGAATCATAGCTAATTTCCGTCACGTTGATCCCTTCTTGTATTGATTAACAATTGTTCTACTTTTAATTATATTACTATTTAACAATAAAATCACCCATTGCTGCAACCGTAATATGGTAAAAACTAAACTAAAAATTTTATTTTATTCCGTAAATGTTCAAAGATACCGAAAAACGTAAAAAATTGAAATTTTCGAAAATCGAATCGGCGCAAAAATTCGAAATATTTTAGAGGCTGGGGGAAGAGGGGCTTGTTCAATTGTTTCGCTTGGAAAATACCGATCCGGGGAAATAGTAGTCGCCGACGAGGGCTTTTCGGTAATTTTTCGTTTCGCCCATACCGAAACCGTTTGCACACCGATCCCCTTAAAAACGTTTTCGAAAAATATCATTTCTTCTATGGAAAGCAATATTTTCGTTTTTCAACCGAATTGGCTGAAACTCGGGATACTGTTGGAAGGCGTTCCCGACTACATGTCAAAAGCGCGTCCTGTCGCAAACGGCGGCCATGGAAGCGGGCGCACTATTTGACGGCTAATAAATCGGTCGTAACTGAGTCGATTTTTGTCGGGTAGCAACACCAACGACCTCTATCCTCTATCGTGAAAACCAACTGTTGGAAACATTTTTAGAACAGCTCCGGAATCGCCAAACAAATGTGTCGAAACTGACCGTCTTCGGGGGCGCATGGCCGGGTTGTCTACCGATGTAGCCGGCTGTGGTTTACGCAGTTCGATAGCTGTGTCTGTGGTAGAATTTTGCTCATAAGCATCATCTCTGGGGTCAAAAACTCGCGGGGCCTATTTTAAGACAGGAGAACGGTAGTGGCACGTGGCCTGGCTCCGCTTACGAAAGCCGCTCCGTTTTCTGCCGGCGCGGCGGCCGTTTTCCTTCCGAAAGGAGTACACGATAATTTTCCGAGGCTATATTTTCCAAAGCAGACGATCTAAGGAAATGCGCTTTGCGCCGTTGAAAAGAGCGTCGCGAATTCTACTCGATAGTGGGGAACCGGTCTAATCCTAAAACGTAGTCCGCCGCCGAGAAGCGCGAAATTATTTTCCATAAATGGCTATAACTCCGGAACCACGCCACCTGCCCAGGTTGAGGGCATTAGATGTAGTCTTCCGAGTTCTATAAGGCGGTAGGCGTCCGACTCCAGCTCGAAACCTTTCGGATGGACATAACTTTTGCGTGGTTGCTGTGCTGTAGGACCTCCCACATCCCGCACTCGCCTGCTGTTCTTAAAAAGCAGAACAGTTTTTGCACCTTTTGTATCAATCGACACTCGCTTTTATAAATTACAATTGCGAACCCCTTCGTCTCTTCCACCCGCCTTTTCAGCCGTCCCCTTTCTTTTCTCCAAATCTTCTCTTTCCCTTTAGCTCATTTCTTTCTTGGTCGTACCCTCATTTTTCTTGCTTTACCCCATTTCCTTTGATTCGCTTCCTTCTTCCCTCTCTCGTACCCTTCCTTACCTCTGTTAGTATGATCTCCTTCATCTTTCCCTCCTTTAACACTTTCGTATGTCTTTTAATGTCCTTGTCTTTTCTCTACCTCTCTATATTTCCTCTCCCCCTATTTCCTCCCTCTCTTCAATTCCCCCTCCCCCTTTCATCTCTTCTATTCTTCTCTCCTTTCCCTTTCCCCTCTTTCTTTCGTCTCTTTCTCATCTTTAATCTGCGCTTCGCCACTTATTCGTTCCAACAATTGCTGAAGAATGGTACGAAAAATTCATTCCTCCTTCATTGCCATTCCCCTGTCCCGCAAGGCTGGTTTAAATAACAGTTTTCAACAAAAAGAGTTTCTTCCATTACTTCTCTGAGATTAATATAAATTAATGAATGAACGTGTGATTACGTTCAAATACATTTAACAGAAAGCCAATAAAATCTATTGAAATTATTATTTCGGAGTATTAAAACTCAATATAAGACGATCCTCCTAGCTTATACAAGATATTTATATTATTTTCATGCTGCAAATTAGGTTTCAGATTTTGTAAGGATTGCAATAAAACAAAAGTATAAATAAAGCCAGATTTACGCGTTAACGGATAAAGCAAATTCTAAATATATTTAACATAATTAACTTACTTAGTAAAGATGGAAGTAAATTAATTTTATGTACCTAAAAAAGTTTTCGGTAGCCTTGGCGCGGTTTAAGACTTCCACTGTAATACTTACATTAAAAATTCATACATTAATTAAACCATCCTAATAATCGATGCAGAAGTTTGTGTTCTTCCTAAAAAAGAAAATTTAACAGTACCTGCTGAAGTTCCTATACGCAACGCAAATTAAGTATAATTAAAAATTTATTTTCAATTGTAAAGAAGCAAATTTCAGTACACTGGAATTTAGTAACAAGTTTGTGGTATGCCATCCCAGCGGAATAGCACGAACGGGAATGCTCCGAACTTTACTCCCCATCGCTATTTATAACCAAATCAAACGCCGATAGCAACCAAGCAATTAATCGTAGAAACGTGCTTGAGGTTGCAACAGAGCGATATCGGCAACAAAAAGTAATTAAAATCCGTCGATTATACTGATCTGATTAAAGTCGCAATGTTCGATGAAAGCTATCGGATAGTCCAGACTTCCTTCCAGCTTGATTTCATCGGCGTTTGGTATTTTTATAGACAGTAAATAGCAAATGCAAAAAATGTATTAATTCGAAGTTTTATTGTTTAGATACAAATAGAGAAAATTTGGGAGTTTGAAATTCAAAACATTATTATTTTAAGCACAGCACAGAAGCTAACCGCAATATATAAACTACAAAGTTTAGTATTTAGTAAAATCAGCGATTGGAATTTGTTAGTTTAAGAGAATCAATTTCATGTTCTGTTCTGTTCTGTTTTCATTATTTAGTGAGTTGTTTGATTTGCATTATTCTGTATTTTGGTATTAAAGGTATGCTAGCTTTAATAGAATATTATGGGAAAATAGCATTATATTTCGTTGTTTACGCTATGTCATATGTTGGTAAAACATCCTGGTAGTTATGTTTAATTAGAAATAGAATAACAGGGTGTCTCAAAATTGACGCCCGTGCTTTTGGGGTTTGATTCAGGGGGCTAAAACAAATCGCAAATTAAGAATGGATTTTTTTTCTGATTATCTTTCCTTATCGAGTTATTGATAAAAAGTAATTAATAAGTTTTATCGTACGGTAGCTCCAATTAGTTGTGTAACATAATTCAGTTAGATGGGTATGGCCATGTTCTGTCATATTGATATAAGTATCATTATTTTCATTTTCTTCTGCTTTTTGTATTTACAATTGAACGATACTGTTTTTGCACATCCGTAAAGACTACAGAACGAACTTTATGCAGATGCTCCTCTTTACCAAATCAATTTGTAAAATTATCTTCTTATTGATGTTCAGGTAATAAAGAAAAATATTAGAGCGTACACTCTCAAAGAGGAAGAAACGAGAAAGAAGTATCAGGAAATAATAGAAAGGAAGCTGAGTAAAGGATTAGAAGAAGAAGACGTGGAGAACAATTGGAACTATCTAAAACAAAGCATATTAGAAGCAGCAGAAGAAAGCTGTGGGATAACAAAAGTGAGCAATCAGGATACTAAGAAAACGGCATGGTGGACAGAGGAAATAAAACTGGAGGAAATATCTACAAACAAAGCAGAAAGAAGATTATGATAAATGCAAGGCCAAAAGAAAGGAAGTTAAAGATGAGGTAAAGAAAGCAAAACAGGAAGAATGGGTAAAATTTGGAGAAAACAATGAAGGGCAACTTTAGAGAAAACCAAAAACTGTTCTATAGCACTTTAAAGCAATTGAGACAAAAAAGAACCAATCCCTGGAAAAACATCAGAAATGAACAAGGGAAAATAGTGACGAAGGAAGAAGACATAATGGAACGATGGAGGAGACACTTTGAAGAGGTATTGGAAAACAGTGACGAAGTAAAAGAAGAGAGTGATAACGAAACCGAACAAAACGGAGTGAAAGCAAATGAAGGTATAGATACCGAGATGATATCAGAAATGGAACTGGAAGAGGCAATAAAAAAGAAAAAATTAGGGAAAGCAGCCGGAAAAGATAAGATCTCATCGGAAATGATAAAGTATATCGGAGAAGTAGGAAAAGGAAATATCTTAACTTTAATGAATGACATAGTCAAATCAAAAAAAGCACAAAAAGAATGGCAAACGGGGGTAATAGTACCTCTGTACAAAAAGGGCGATAACAGGGAATACAACAATTATAGAGGTATTACGTTATTAAGCATAGTAAGCAAAGTATGAGCCAGAATCTGGGAAACACGACTCAAAAATAAGTTAGATAGATAGATAGATAGTCAGTGTGGATTTAGAAAAGAAAGAGGGGCGCAGAACAACATATTTATACTCAGACAAATGGCAGAGAAAGCAATAAATAAGGAAAGAGAGTTCCATCTGTGTTTTATAGACTTATGTAAGGCCTTCGACAGGATTAGAAGAAAAGAGATATGGAAGACGTTAGAGAGTAGAGGTATAAATACAACAGAAATAGACATGGTCAAGAGTTTGTACAACATAATAACAAATATAGTAAGAACCAGAAATGGGGAATCAACGGAATTTGTAACAACAAGAGGTTTAAGACAAGGATGTGTGCTGAGCCCGTTATTATTCGCACTAATTATGGACGATGTAGTCAAGGAATGTAAAAAGCTAACGAAGAAATATAAAATAGGAAGACGAAGAATGGAAATGGTACAAATATCAGAGTTACTCTACGCTTAAATATAATGTGGACACATACATCAGAGAAATGCAGAAAGTAAACATGAGAATTAATATAGAGAAGACAAAAACAATGATCGTGGGACCAACACAAAGGAAACATGAAATAACAATAGGAGGAAATACAGTAGAGCAAGTCACTAACTTTAAATATTTAGGGTTATGCATTAACAGTAACGGAAAAATAGAAGAGGAAATAAACGAACGGACAGCCACAGGCCGAAAAATCTTTTGCAATCAAAACTAGCGTCCTGGGTAAAGCAGAAATACCAAAAGATACAAAAGTGGAAGTGGTGAAGAAAGTAGTATACCCTGCGTTGGTGAACGGAAGTGAATCTTGGCCAATCACAGACAAACAAAAGAAGATAATCACAAGCACAAAAATGAGATTTTGGAGGAAAATAGAAAGAAAAACCAAACTGGATTGAATTAGAAATACAACTTATAGGGAACAACTGAAAGTGAAAGAGGTAGATGAAGTGGTAGCAGAAGACAGTTAGGTTGGTTGGGGCATACGTACAGAATGGGTGAAAATAGAATGGTAAAACAAATACTAGAAACAAGACCGGAAGGGAAAAACCGAGTAGGAAGACCAAGAAAGACATGGATTGGAGGTGTAAGAATAGCAGCGGAAGAAAGAGGAATAAACTGGAACATAGTGAGACAACCAGCACAAGATAGGAGGGAGTGGAAGATGGAAGAAGAGGTGCCGGAAAAACGAAAATGAGGAGCGATGACAACCGACCGACACCAAGCCTTACACCGTCAATGTAGAAAGGCTAAGGATTATGTATGTATGTATGTATTGATGTTCAACTTAGCTGTCATCACTCGGGTGGTCATCCGGCAATGTTTTGCCATAAATTCACGAAATCTTGCGAGCAAATTACCATTTCGAAAGATCAACGGACGCTCACTTTCAGCGTCATTTTGAACATTCTCATGTCTATCTATGAAAAAGTTTAAGGCATTTAAACACTAGTATGATTTAAAGTATTACCACCGTACACAGTTTTCAATATTTCATAAGTTTCTGTTAGAGTTTTCATTAATTTACAGCAAAATTTGACAGTAATATTGAATTGTTGCTTCATGACGACTTTTTGTATTCTAGATTGCGTCGATATGTTGATAATATTAGGTGCCTGTAATGACAATGCCACTGGTGCGTCTACGGCATATGCGGAAAGATTTCCAAATCGTCAGACACAAAAATTATACGACGTGTAGAACGAAGGTTACTGGTAACAAGTAATTTAAATCCTCGAAAAAACCAGGCACCACAGTAATGAACACTAAGCGTCGATCAACAAGAGCAAGTTTTTGCATTTGTGGAGGCGGAGCCAAGTTCAAACCTTGGAGTTGTATTGTCCCAAACTCTTTTCAAAAAACATAAAATCCACAGATTATTATTCTGCATCTATACACGCCTCAAAAAATGAAAGTTGCGCCTGACGGGGATAGGGAACTTTTGTAGAGTGATGAACCCACGGGAGTCAATTTTGAGATACTCTGTATAATTCTGCTGGTTGTATTCAAAATAGTCCTATTCATAGTTCTTTTTTCTCATACATTCATCTATAAGCATAAACATACATAAAACTACGGCAAGTTTAGTTTTAAATTTACATCAATGTCACACTTCTGGAACACTTTACATATATCCGTATTGATTTACCTTTACCAATTCAAGGTATATAAAGGGTACAGTTTACAAAGTTGAACCATTCCTGGAAATTACTCTGGCGATACGAAATATGAAACATTTAGGTGTAAGTGTTATTTCTAATGGTGCGAATACATGGTGTGAAAGTATAACAGTAGTACTTCAGAAACACGAAGGAAATGTTTTAAAAGTATTTCTATTACCCATGGAATTTGATTAAATATCAGAGAGACGTATCGATTGAAATCCATCTGCATAAAATCAGGTTACAATCTTGCAAAACAGAACAATAATCGAGTCAAGTTGGAACTCTGTACCACTGTGTTTAAATATTTTTGCTGAACGCAAACGGGCTAGCAACACCATGGTTACTGCTAAAACAACAACCATAGTTATATAATATTTTTTAAAATTCTGCCTCTGATTTAAAACTATTTCTTCCATGTTGTCCATGCTGCGAGCAAGTCAACAGCAAAAACAAATTAGCAACGATTCTGCATGTATTAGCATATTTACATGATGAACAACTTACCTATTACTGTTTCAAGTTGTAGCACATTCAACCAAATTAGATACTTGAAGATGTAAATACAGAATGTAGAAGATTAGATTGTATTACTATATCCTACGGGCTGTCTTTGTTATCCGTGTTTTCTATTTCAGGGAACTGTCTATACTTAATGTTATCTGTTAGTGTAATATTCATCATCTTGATTAGCCGTTTATGGGAAGAATTGGCAAAAATGGTTATTATTCTTTCTACAAACTATTATTTATAAACATATAAAAATGTTTAGACGAAAACGTGATCTGCATAGCTTGTTTCGATATTTATATCGAAGAAGTTACTTTTTAAGCTTCCACTACAGCTATTGCTTCTGTGTAGTTCTCTACCGCTACACCTTATTATCTACAGCTAGAAACTACATGCTACATACATGAATAGAAAAGAATTACAAACAATAATTGTGTACTAAAAAGCGCAATAAAAAACTAACAGCTTATAGACACGCCTTGAGTAAAATTAAGGTGCCTAGAAAGCCCCCACATAATATGCTTCTACAGATTCTGTAAAATATTGTAATCACAAGAAATTCAACGAAAAAATATATTAAATGTGTAGACATTTTAAAACTTTTTGATGACGACAGTTTCAAGGATTTTTACGTTTTTATTAATAATCCACGTAGCCCAACTACACGAATACACTCTTTATTAACACTAACTAATTTAGCAGTTTGTTTAACAAAATATATATACACTGTATGGAATTCTGAGATGTGTACGTAATTTAGAACTTTTTACAACATCTGTACAGTGGTCATCCTGACCAACCATTAATTTTCCTACGTTGAGTCTTAATAATAAAGGGTAGATATACGTAAGTCCATCCATTGATGTCCACTAACTCGAATGGCTTGGTCCTCTTCAGCCTGTGAAGTAAAAGTTGGTTGTCCAACAGTTGAGGAGCT
>JABXWE010003044.1:0-64467 GCA_014611495.1 Limonius californicus | reverse complement strand
CCAAATAAAAGATTACCAGTTCATTTAAAGTCCACTTTTTAATATTTTTGTAAGGTTGCAATAAATCTAAACTCATTCCAATCCAATCTTTACACTTTTATTTCTTAATTTTGAATTTATATTTAGCTCGGATTACTGTAAATAATTTCACGTCCGCAGCTTTTACATTTTATGTTACACCTTAAATTATTTACTCATCCCCCCGACAATCCTCATGTATGGCCAATCGAAACATTTCAACGATCTCATCCGATCTACGCCAACGTCTTATTTAAAAATGATCGAACATCCTTGATCTCAACTTCGATGTGCCAAACATTTTACAAATATGCAACTAAAGTTAACATAAAGATAATGTTGAGAAGGAAAATACAAGGTTAACTAAAATATCATGTCAATATTGATATGATTTGGATAGTTGGTGAGTGCCGTGGTAACTTTATTACAGCGGCAAGATTCTGCAGCGAGCGATATCTGAGCAGAAAACATTCTGTTATTCAGACCATCAGATGTGCCGATCAAAGGTTCCGCGAAATTTGCAATGTTTGCTATAATCCAGGAGCCTTGGAGTTGCATAAATCTTACGGCTCTTCTGTCCGTTTCTCGCATCCTAAACGCCAACTCTTCCTATCTATCCATTCATCCTCCCCCTAATCTGTCTTCTCCATTGCTTTCTTTATGGTATCTTTCCATTTTATTCTCGGTCTCCCCCTTTTTCTATGTCCTGGGGGTGTCCATATATACATTTTATGGAGTAGTCTCTCCTCTTCCATTCGCTTGAGATGCCCATACAAGAGTAATTTTTTCGTGTCAAATAAGCTTCTATTTACTTCCATTTTCTCTCTAATCGCTGTATTCCTCACATGCTCAAGTTTTGTAACACTGCAGCATCTTCTCCAGTAATTCATTTAGGTTGCATTTATTCTTTGTGCTAATCTCTTATTTATCACCCATATTTCCGAACCATATCTGATTGAACTTTCAATTAGCGTTTTGAACATTGTTGTTTTAGATTTTTTTTTAATAGCCCTGTTCCACAGAATAGAGTGTAGTTGTTGTGTCAGTCTTCTTCCTTGTCCTATTTTGTTTAAAACATCTTTCTCGTGTTTGCCATCTGATGTTAATGTTACTTCTAGATATTTGTAATGATCTGTTGTCTTAATCGTTCCTGCTTCCGTGAATATATCTTCCCCTTGACCTCAAATAACCATATACTCAGTCTTCTCCAAGTTGATTTCGAGCCCCCATTTTGTATACGTTTCCATTAACTTCTTCATCACATAACTGGCATCATCGGCATCTTCAGTCAGCACAATCTGATTGTCCGCAAAGAGCAAGGTGTAAACGTCCTCTCGACCAATCTGAATACCCATTCTGAAGCACTTCCGTGTCCATATCTTTACCGCTGTATTTAAATATATCTTAAAAAATGTTGGAGACATGATGCAGCCCTGTCGCAATCTTTTATTAACCATAAATTCGCCAGACAAGACTCCTCCCATATTTATACAACTGGTACTACTTTCATATAGCTTCTTGACAGCATTATTATAGATTTTATTTCACTCGTCTCCATTATTTCCCATAATTTGTTCATAAAAAACAAGTTGTCTATACATGATCTGCCAGGTCTGAAACCACTTTGCACTTCCAGTTCTTCTATGTCTTGTTCAAACCTTTCCTTTGCGACCCGTCCATACAGTCTGCCAGTCGATGTTAATACATTTATTCCCTGGTAATTTGGACAATCTTTTTTATTACCTTTCCTGTACATCGAGCTTATGTACGCGATTTTCCACTTAAATGGGACTTGATCACCTCTTAACATTTATTAAATATGGCAGTTAACTTCTCTATAGCTACCGTTGGCACGTATTTCACCAACTCGATAGGCACACCTCCAGGACCAGGCGATCTACTATTTTTCATGATTTTTATAGCATGTATTACATCTTCTATAGTAAAATCGTCTACGTGTTCAGTCACCTGCTCTGTTGCATATTTTTTGACCTTCTTATATACTTTTTTTCCGTAAGAAATTCCTTGTAATAATCCTTCCACTGACTTAATCCAATGTTTTCAAATCTTTTGGTTGAGCGTGTATTTTGCCTTAATCCGTTAATGGTTTTCCACGATTCTCTAGAGCGTAAGTAATTTGTATCCTTATAGAAAAATTAACGTTTCGCATTTGTTGCCACCTGACTCTCCATAAGGAGTTCAATTTTGTCAGTAACTTCTGCACTAGCGCACTTTGGACCATAACTTCAACAAAAATTTTTTGTTGAAGGACAAAGCTGCATTCATCCGCGACGGTGTGTGTACAGTTTACGCAACAACCACAATTGGGCTCATGAAAATCTTTTGCTAGTCAAGATCTGAATAGTCAGGAATTGTAGATAATTATCTAATTGGTCCTGTTATCATTCCAAACAGGCTGAACGCCCAAAATTGTTTACATTTTCCAAATGTGGTACTGGTTATAAGGCGTGATATGTGGTGGCAACAGGATGGTATGAATATTCAGATATCGTTACGCTAACACTATCCTGGAAGGTGGATAGGACGGGGCGATTCTGTGTTTTGGCCTCCAAGATCTCCAAACCTTTTCTTGTTAACCAGTTTTAATGTTCATGCTGTTTTCCGATTCCCAATGCGTTCTTCCATCCATCACAATCCCTCCATAGTTTAGGATCTATATTTCTTGTTTTTAATGCTTCATGTACCCCTTCTGTCCAACTTCGTCGGGGTCTTCCCCTTTTTCTTCTGTATCCAGTTCATGGTTTTCTTCGGGAGGCGTGTGTCGCTCTTTACACGTTGTATTATGTTCTTTTCTACTTTTATTCTTTCTCTAATTGTTTCGTTTCCAATTCTATCGCGATTAGGTACTCTACTTATGTTCTCCAAAAATCCATCTCTAAGGTCCTTGCCATACCTGAACACCATACGTAGTGACGGTTTTTACAATGGTGTTATACATCATATGTTTAGTGTTTTTATTTATACTTTTGCTCCATAGTACCGAATTCAGTATCGCAATTACTTGCTTTCCTTTCGTCATTCTTGCTGTTATTATTTCTTCATGTATTCCATTTTTGTCTATTTTCACTCCTAAATATGTGTAATTATGGCATTGATTTATTTGTTCACTCGTGTCTAATATAATTTCCGGTTTCTGACAGATATTGTGTCTTGTTAAAATGTGTGTCCAAACCCCATCGTGTATATTCTTCCTGCAGTTTCCTGGTCGTGTATGAAATGTCGTAGTCCTGTGCTATGATCACCTGGTCGTCCGCAAAGTGTAGTGAATACAGTGTTGTTTTATCATTCACTTGTAGTCCCATTCTATTACATTTTCCTCTCCATATTTGTAGAGCTTGGTCAACATATATTTTAAATGGTGTAGGGAATATCCCACATTCCTGTCTCAGACTCTTAGTTACTTCAAATCCACTTGTTAAGTTTGGTCCATTTTTTATTCTTGATATCTTATTAATATACTGCTAATTTTTGCGTTTTCTAATGCCTGCCAAATGTTTTCTGAGAGACGCTGTCATAGGCTCTTGTAAGGTCCACGAACACCAAATGGATCTCCTTTCCTGTGGCCATTATTTTTTGTATTATTTGTGAAAGGCAAAATACATTCAGTACATGATCGCCCGTTTTAAATCCAGTCTATTCTTCGAGTTCCTGATTTTTATATTCTTCTTCTATTCTAATTTTTATGATTTTCCTATACAGTTTGCTAAGGGTGCTTGTTACAGATATTCCCCTATAGTTTTTCCATTTGTCCCTTCTTCCTTTTTATGAATCGAAACGATATATGCTTCCTTACATGCTGGTAGAGTTGGTTGTCCAATTATGTATCTAGTCATCAGTTCTCCTAGCATCATCCTGTACAGATTGTACCATGCTTTATTAATTGCGCGGGTATGTTTCCTGGCCCTGGGGTCTTTTTTAAGGTTCTTATTATTCCCCTGACTTTTTCTTCGGTAATGGTCATTGTGTTATTTATTTCTGCGAGTTCTGCATATTCTACATATACCGCTGTGGTTGCTAGATATTTTCGTCTCCCTTCCGTGAGTAGTTCTTGGTATATACGAGTATATATGATGTCTATCCGCATGTTGTTTTCTTGGGTTTCTTAATAACCTCCATACTTCTCCTGATTTATTTCCTCCTATGCATCTTTCTAGTTCTTCACATTTTTGTTCCCAGTTAAGTTATTTTCTTCTCTTACCATTCTTCGAACTTTATTTCGCTGTTCTTCATATGCTTTTTATCATTTTGTGAGTTCGTATTGAGCCATTGTAAATATAGTGCTTTTTTTATTCGGACTTCTTCCGCTATAATGATGTGCTCTGTTCTTCTGTGGTTTTGCGCCTTTTTCCTTATGTATCCTATCGCTTCTTTCGCAGCTAGGTGGATATATTCTACTATATGGGCATTAGGTGGATATATTCTACTATATGGGCATATAGTTGTTCAGTCGTACGTTGTTCGTTCTCCACTGACTTCTGGTTTAGTCCTTGTTTGTATAAGTAGGAAGCACTTTCGTTATCTAACCTTTCGATGTTATACATATTTTTCACTACTTTCTATATTTTTAACTCCTTTTGATGTTTCTGGTTCTTTTCTTCGGCTATATGGAGGAAACACCATCTTGATGATCACTATTGCATTAAGCCCCCCTGAGCACTCTTACATCCTGGACTTTCAAGTGAGAGTACTACTGAGTAATAATGTAGTCTATGACCTCCTGTTTCTTGTTCTGTCCGCCCACGTATATTTATGAATGTCTTTATGCTCACAAACTTCTATTCGTCTTTGACCATTAATGTTGCTTCTTCGCTGAAGGTTCCCACTACCTTATCATTGCCCGTCCTTCTTATTCTTGGATTTAAGTCTCCTGCTAATATTAGTTCCCCGTTGTCTTGTACTTCATCTATTGTTTCATTTAATAGGTCGTAGAATTCGTCCTTTTCCGTTCTTGATTGATCTTGGTTCGGGTCATATGCTGCAACAAGGAATAGCCTTCGTCCACTTATTTCCAGATCAACTCTTAGTATTCTTTCTGCAATTGCTTCCCAGTTCTGTATGTGTTTTGCGTATTTTTCTTTTGCCATTGTGGATATTCTTTTCTTCGTCCTATTTTCTTTTTTTGTTTTAGCATCTATATTTCTTTCCTTCAACACTTTTGTTACTTCAATCATTTTGTTTGAGATTCCCTGTACATTCCATGTTCGTATTATCTTTACCCTTTTTCGAAGCTTATGTCTTCAAACTTTACACCCCTAGATTTTTTTCTGTGGGGCTATTTGAATCATTTGGTGTATCAAACTCCTCCGACAACCAGGATCTGGAAAATTGCACCAACCAAGCAGCAGCATTTGTATCTGTGCACAATCCTAATGCGCAGAACGCAATTACTCGGAGAGCTATAGATTGTGTGAATATTGCCGATAGTCACATTGGACAATTTTACTGAATGTTTTCTTTTTTGTTTTAATTTGTTATTGTTGGTCGCTTTTTTCATTCTTATAAATAAATAACCTATTAAAAATACAGAATGATATATGACGTTGGTTAAAAAAACACGAGTTCGAAAATGCTTTCTAAATCACTATATAGTTCAGTTTCAATGATGACAAGTTTTTATTTTTTTTTCTATTCGTAGCAGTGCTTAGAGATGCTTGGAAAACCGCGTTCTAGATCTCGCTCTTTCAAAGCAAGCAAGCAAGCAGAAAACTAGCTCGCGGATCTTTAAAATTTCAACATATGTACTTGAATTCAGAGGGCATCCAGAGTCGCTTATCGATGAGGTACGAAACACCCTGTATGCACCTGCTATTTGAGATTATTTTACTGGTGCAAAACTGCATATGTTTAGAATACCCAAAAAACTATGTTAATTTACCTGTTTCTCCATCCATCACAGGAATATAATTGCTTGCAGGTTGCTGTTCGGTGTTGGCATTTTTTGTTCTGCTGTAAAATCTTGGAATTTCTTGTTTCTGAAATTATATAATTTGTAGAAACAACTGGTCATGGTCTTTAAAACATGAAAATATAAGCGAGCTTTTTAAAATTGTAAGAGAAATGGTTAAAAGGAACAGGTTGTCTTGATCTAATTTTTAACTACTGCTATGAATATTTTATAGTGCATTTCACAAAAGGGGCCATAATAAGAATTACAATACCACAACAGTTTCATATATCTACCTTCAAATCAGAGCTATTTAACATTCTCCATTCATTAATAGGCACACTGTTGTTTGACGCAACCGCCAATATGAACAGACATAGTCCTACAGTGCCTATACAAAATACAATACAACAACATTATATTATTTTAATTTATTCTAATCAAAGTAATACCGAGTTGCATAGTTGTTAAGTTTCTAGCAATACGTGTGAAATACAATTATTATAGTAATGTAATATAAGTTATATTAGTTTAGTAAACTGCTGATACGAAAGACCAACATAATTAATGGATTGGTTATCATGCTGGATTATGAAACCTTTTTAATCATAAACATATGGTTCTGTAAACAATTTTAAATGTTTAATTAACAGACAACCAGCAAAACTATCTAAAGATAAGCATCAAATGATACACATTCAGTTCATTTGTAGGATTTTTCTAAATATTTGTCTGTTAAATATACCATTAAATTGCAGATTGTACACTAAAATATGAAAATTTGAAATAAAATTTGTTCAAAACTGTATATTCTTGTACACGTTGGTCCCAAATAAAACTCCACGAACAGGTATCTCCCATTAACTTAAATTTTAACAATTTACAGTTTCGTTTATACTTACAGGTTTTTTCTGTAAGCATTTCTATAATTACGAAGTGCATTACTACCAAAACTACCGTTTTTGTAATTGCAACACTGCACAGTAAAAACAGGACATGTGAAAATTATATTAGGGGGAGGTTATTGAAGACAACTTTAGTCTAACTTTGTAATTTCATATAACGGGTTGGTATTAATATTAAGTTAGATATAGGCTGCATTTTAGATCTACATATTTTAAATTTGTGCTGATAACGTAACTCAAATATGCGTGTCAAACCGTTTTTACAGTTGAGTTTGAACGCCGAGCACGGACGCAAAAGTTTTCTGTCGTGTAGATTTATATTTTGAAGAAGATTGTTTGGCGTTTCGATTATATTTTATATTACACATTTACTGAAGATTGTATGTTAGATGGCGATCGGGTTTCTGAAATCTTTACTAAAAATATCTTCTTTCTACTGGGTTTGGAAATTGCCTTGAACAGTTTTAGAAATATTATTGATGCAACGTTTGTCAAAACTCAATTTATTCGTAGGTTAATAGTTTCACCTACTATGGCTAATTACCTGTTAATCAACGAGTATTCGCGGTAAGGCTGCATACTCATACACCAGGCAATATTGAACGAGTCAGAATAGTATTTCAGTGTCCACAACGTTTTGCAATTCGACATTAGTTGCACCGCAGAAATCACTTCAGATTCCATTCGTACAAAATACAGACGGCCCAGCAACTAAATGAGAATGATAAAGTCCACCGTCCTAATTTTTGTAGACCAATGTTAGAAATAATGAACGACGATGCAGAAATTCTCGATAAATTAATCTTGATGAAGCCCATTTCCATCTTACTAGGTATGTAGACAAACACATCTTTGTTACTGGGAAGCTGCAAATTTAACAGAGCTGCATGAAAAACCTTTTCATGATCAGAAGGTAATGATATGGTGTTGTGGAATATCGTTTGGCGTAATTGGACCCTACATTTTCGTCCGAGGCGTTACAGTTAATTCTGATTGCTATGTTGCAATGTTGGGAATTTTTCTATTGTGGAGTTGCAGCGAATGAGACAAACTAATCCTTGGTTTCAAGAAGATAGTGCCACCGTACATACAGCAAGGCAGATTGTGGTTGTTTTTGTCGCATGTTCTCTTATTTCAAGGGTTTAGCTACATTGCTTGGCCAACAAGATTGTCCGAATTAACTGCTCTCGATTTTTTGCTAAGCCTAAAGTTTACCAGATACGTCCTCAAACAAACCAAGAGCTGAAAAAACGAAATTCAGATAAAAATAATCCTGTTAAATGAACGAAGATTTACTTCAGCCCGTTATGTTAAATTTCCATAGCAAAATGCACCATGCATAGAAGCGAGTGATGGTCCTCTTACAGATGTGGTATTTGGGCGTTAATAGTACTGTTGTAAACTTACCTAACACAATTTAAATTTCTTCCATTATTGGCTCACGTACTGTATTGGTTCCTCTACACTACAGGAAGCTATGAGAAATTGATCAATCCAATTGCCAGAACCATTATAATTCGGAATCTATGAATGTGCAAGCAAGACATGTATTAAATTGGCAAACGTAGATAAACGACGATCATTTAAAATTTTGGCCGTTAGAAATATAAGTATGGGCAAATCCAGGTGAGGTGTTCCGCCCATTTTTATTAACAAACACAATTTTGCAAATTTTTGTCGTTTTTCCTACCTACATATTTATAGTTTGTCCGTTATGATTTACAATTAACAGGTACAAGGACCAAAATCTTGCTTTCCTTAATTAAAGGTTTTCGTTTTCATGAAAAAAAGCTTAAAAATTGTCCACAAAGCAGATATTATCAATTTTTTACAAAATATGTATTTATTATTAAAAGATTCTATCATGTTGCACGTTCAAGGAAAAGTAAAAGCCCCCATAAACATTATTTTCAGAAATACGTTTTACAAGTATATTTTTTACATAATCCATTGCTAAACATCATCTGGCACTTCCGGAAATAAGCTGAAGTGATAGCAAGATTAATTTTTCAAATATTATTAAATATTCATTATAATTCATAAATTATCATGTATTTTCGAAATATCGTTTGCGATGTAATATAACGATTTGATGGTAGGTATACTAAAAATTAATATTTTGATCCCTCATACATTACAGTTGGCATGAGATTATTGAAAAAAAGAGAATCTGATAGGAAACTCTCAGATGTGCAATTGCGTTAAATAATAATTTGTATACTAGTCTACTATTTTATCATTGTAGCTCTAACAGAAATGAAAATACACGAACATTGTGTTGGGTTCTAGGTAAAATCCCGAAACAAAAATCCCGAATCAAAATTCCCGAAAACAAAAATCTCGAATGACAAAAATCTCAATTGACAAAAATCTCGAAAAACAAAATCTCGAAAACAAAAATCTCGAATGGCAAAAATCTTGAATGACAAAAATTTCGAATAATCCAGATTTTGTAGTTATTAAGTTGTATACGTATTACAGCGTGATTCACGTCAGAATACGCGCCTGAAAGGTCAACAATATGCAACGCCAACTACATTTCCACGTTTGCGCTGATTTCTAATATCTCTAATATGATTCTATTTAATTTGTATTTAAAAGTTACTATTTTATTTTTATTCTATTTACTTATAAATGTATACATTGGACATGCGCTGCGAAAAAATTATAGATTTAAGATTAAACTGTGGGCAATTCCTCTTAAAAAATCTACACCGTTGGTGTCAGCATATCGAGCAACACAATTTTGCAGCCGGACTGTCACAACCCTGTAATTTTTCTTCTGTGCAAATACATTTCGTCCCTGAATATATTGTTCAATTGTGATGTAATTTAGCTGATATTCCTTTTGTAAGCAGTCCATCAATTTTCAAATGTTTGGATTGTTAGCTGCAACAACTTCGTTAAATCGCCTATGCCATCCTCCAACGCAATTGTTTGTGCGTGGTAAATTATCTTGCACTGCGTTATGACAGTTCCACAAATCATGTTGGAAAAGTGGTCGCCTACCACCGCGTCTGTGAGCTCGACCTAACCAACTGTCTTCAAAATATTCTATAATATCTCGAAGGTCTTCAAACTGGTCTGTATAATAATCCGATTCTAACAATTGGTTGAACACGTCACGCCAGGAATAGGAACAAATGCCAACGTAGTAAGCATACGAACTTGGAGGAAAAATTCTGGATCGTTGGCATAATGTAGGGCTTTTCCGTAGTTTTGCACCTTACGCCATAAACATTGAGACATATGGAACAAGCAGCCTAAAATATTGTAAGTGGCATACGAAAAACGTTACATGTTTAATTACTGATTAACGTCCTCACCCCTTAAAGAAGCGTCTGGAAATTCGGTTCTGAAGGCATTCATTGCTGCTCGTTTGAAATCCATCATTATTGTTGCAGGATGTAAATTCAGTTGTAAATTGGTTGGTTGGTTGGTTGTAAAACGCCATGTAAAAGTGTAGAAAACGCAAGCCCTTTAATCCCTACAATTCTTTCTCTGAAAGCTATATACCTATATATATGATTGGAAACGAATATTTACAATTCGAGATTATTGTCATTCGAGGTTTTTATCATTCGAGATTTTTATCATTCGAGAATTTTGTTTTTGGGATTTTGTCTTTCGAGATTTTTGTCATTCGAGATTTTTATCATTCGAGATTTTTGTTTTCGGGATTTTGTCTTTCGAGATTTTTGATTCGGGATTTTTGTTTCGGGATTTTCACCAGACACTTTGTGTTAAATTCGCGAATAAAGCACTAGATACATAGTAATAATATCGCGGTAGTGCAATAATTTCTCAAGTATTATTTCACATTTTCTTTGGTTTTTATAACATAATTAACGACAAATACTTTGTAAAATCATTGTTTTCTTGACAAAGAGCTGTTTCAGAATAATTCAGTAATTAATGAATAGTAAATTATGCAAATCTGTATAAATTCGACATTTTACTTGAAATATTTCACGGGAAGGTTTAAGAATAAGGTATATTTCAGGTATATAGGTATATAGGTATAGTTACTTGTATGTTAGGTGAAACTTCTGCTAAAAAACTAGATACTGTACCATTGTTAAATGATATCCTTCGTCGCAGGATTGAAATAATAGCATCCAACGTTAAAGAACAAGCCCGAATCAAAAATAATGATTTTTTGCAATACAACTCGACCAGAGCAAAGATATAATAAATTATGCTGAACTTATGGTTTATGTGCGTTTCTTCTTCTTCGAGTGCTTTATGTCTTACGAGACGTAGCGATCTTCTCTCCTATGCCTGCGTTGGGCTTTTGAAGTACCACAGGCATAGAGGACCTACAGCTTAATGTGGGCGCTGTACCGCGGGAAGTGCAATCACTTCTACTCCAGTCATCATCATCATCATCATCATCTGACTCGAAGGCCGATCCTGGATACGCCAGGCCCACCCCATGCCAGTGAGGTAGGTAGGAAGTGTCGGGATAGGGTGGGATCGAGTGGGGCATTGCACAACGTTAGCATGTCTGCAATGCATACCGCAAGACACCGCTGTGGCAACGCCAGGTAGTTAGTAAGATACGCCTCAATGGGATGTTGAGTACGTACCCGAGACCGTTATGCTCTTAAGCAGTTGAGCCTACTAACTTTGATAAAGAACTACAATGGCCGCTCAAGCCTGTGACACTTGGCTTTTAACTGCGTTCGAAGGTCCCCTCTGTGGTTTGTGGGCTGTGTCGGTCTCGTTATGTCGCACCTTGTAGAGACGGCAGTGGTCCTCCCCTCTCCCTTCCCCTTGTGGATTGTCCCGCACGGCAATCTAATTTATCCCCCAAAAATATTGCGCTAAACTAAAGCAATTCTCCACTCAAATGTAAGTCAAGGCCCTAATGAACTCTGATTATTCCCCGAAGTATAAGAAATGCGTAATCGAAATTTGCAATTTTAAATGCAATTTATTAAATTATGTAAGGATGAACAGACTATCGATGACTGCGATAATAAACAATCCTAATAATAATATAAAGAAATAATTAATATTATTGACAATCTCCAGCATCTGTGTGAATCGTACAGAGTAACAATATTGAATAAGTTTACTTTGCTTCCAATAAGAAAACTGCAATACGCTGGGCTGCTCACATACACAATTATCTGTAAACGTGATATTGAAATGACAGCATTGTAATCAATTCCATCGTTTTCAATATTCCTACCTTTCCTTTGAATGAGCTATAATTGTGGTCACACTTATAAAATCTTATCATTGTTTTTAATGCCAATTATAAATTTGCAAGTGAAATACAATTTATTTAATTCCGTAAGCATGAAGAAACTATCAATGACCACGACAATAAATAATCCCAATAATATAGATGAAATAACTAATATCCTTGGTTACAGTTTTGCAAAAATGTTTAGTTTTAAACGAAATGGAAGCTTTGTAGACCTTTCATACAGCAAAATTCAATACAAATCCTAGGAGCATTGTTAACGTGCAAGATGTTTATTCCTAAAATGCTTCGTGAGCAATATAATGGAAATCTTGCAAACTATTATTGAATACATGTTAGCGCAAAGTCAATAACAAAAGGTTTCGGTCTGATTCTTGGAATTATGAAGTCCAAGGAACGTATCACATTACATCATAAATTACGCCCTGAAATGGTCTGCGTGACGGCTTGCCCGAAATAATGAAGTGGTTGTTGAGATTTTAGTAAAAGAATATTATTCTGAATGTTAGCTCTTGCGGCGTGCGGGCAATGGGGTCGTCTCCTGGGCTGGTTTTAATGCCAGTGCAGAGCGTTTTTTACCTTTGTGTTTAATTAATTACAAATTGTGTATTGCGTTTACACCGTGTGTTTCATTAACTGTTGACATAGATCTCCGACGCCCAACACATCAAAACTTAGTGCAAATCCGAGTAACATTTTTTCATGCACAAGGTTTATGCCTAAAATGTGTGGAACAGTAAACTTGTTATTCCTAAGCTGAATGAAGGTTCTGTTTGTCTTGTACCGCCACGTCAAATCAGTATTTATGTTGATTTGAATTTTACCAAGAATTTCAGTCCCAAGTCGGCTTGCATGCCAGCCCCTTGTACCCTTGAGGCTCCTATCCAACCCCACTCTGACCCCACCGATGTCTACCCGCCTATGCGATAATCCACTTTCCCTTGTTACAACGTTCACCCGTTTGAAATTCTATTTCAATTTTATTCCATTTTTGTAATTCTATTAGGCTACAATACTACAAAAGGTCACTTATCTTTGTTTGATCGTCGGCACCCAGAATGCTTCCCTGAAAGCCTCGCCGAATCTTCCCACCCGCACTAGAGCACGCAGAGCCTCCTTGGAACAGGTGAACGCAGGTGAGCGCGATTGCCTACACGTTTCACTTGAATCTCGCACCGAAATAAACCTAGCAGCCCGCCCGAAGGAACCCAAAGCATGCCCATTAAGACCCGCTTATTTATTTGTATTTTCATGCGGAGACGCGGCCAAAGACGACCACTCCGCTCGACCGCTTGAGTCGGAGTCCGGGAAGTGCAATCACTTTTACTCCAGAGAAGATATAATAGGCAGATTACCTCGCTGGTTTGCCACTCCTTGCAAGGGAGAGCGACCGTTAAAAATCCGATGTTCCGGTACTGGGAATTCAACCCAGAACCTTCAACGTAGAAGTCTAACGCGCTAACCTCTAGCTTACGGCCGCCGCTTTATGTGCGGTACATATTTCAAACTAAAGTGGAAGAGGATTATTTATTTTGTAAAGCACTCTCAACACGAACTACGGTCGAAGAAATATTAAAAAAACTCAGTGCCTTTTTTACGGAAACTGGACTAGACTGGAAGAAGTGCGTTGGTTTCTGTTCTGACAGTGCATGTACCATGACAGGAAAATACGGAAGTTGTTATGCGGCAAACGAGCTTTTTCGTCGACCCGCAACCGGATAGGTGGCAAAAGCCCTACCGCTTAGCTCAGAGGAGTAGGGGGGTTCACGGAAATCGCTTACAGGAGGAAATCTTCCTGGTTGTGTACAGAGTAGGTCAAAAGTAGTGGGCGCCACGTTCCAAATACAGCTGATAGGAGGTTCTAGTGGAAGACCGAGAAGCCAGCAGCTTACGGAATCGGACTCACCTTTATTGTTCCTCCTGTTTATAAAGCTTGCAAAATTCGTACACACACAAATACAAAATATACAATAATAAAAGATGTAATAAATTTTAAAACACATATAATTAACCTTTTGAGAGTAACTGACGGTACAAATAAAATATGACAGCAAGTAGTAATGTTTTACTCAATACAACAATCGGTTAAAAGGAACGTTCGATCAAGAGGGAACTCGCCGCCCATGGCTTACGGTATTTAAAATATTTCAACAAATCTACGTGGCCAGTGGCGTCTGCGTTTACAAGAATAATACAGTATGTGATTTCTTTTTACAATTAACAGCAAACTTAAAGAGCTGACAATCGACGACTGAAGGTCGCCTCTTGTCGCCTTAAAAAAAAGGTTCAATCGCTTAAGCTTTTGCAGGTTAACGCGTACACGGTTTTTTTCATAACACAAAAAAACGAATTCCTTTACCTTGACTTTCGGTGAATGGAGTAGAAAGAGAGGCAGGCACAATTTCGGGGTTGTTTTCCAGATGCAGGTACAGTCTGGGGGTATTTTCAGGTCCGGGAAAAAGGTAGGCGACGTTCCTCGGGAGACTTTGGGACGAAATAATTGCTGGTACGCCCCTGGGGTTTAGATTGATTCCCAAAGGGGTTCAGGCGGTTGAAATAACAGCTCCAAGAAGCACGAACGTGCACGGGTTTTTAAATCGCTTATATCCGATAAAGATCGAAAGGATGATTATATTTAATTGTCCATGCACCAAAGCTTAACACTCTGCTAATTTTTATGTAAATCCGACTTGGTCGAGATTCTATTTGCCAAAAGCAAAATACGTTACGATAAAACTCAGTTTAGCAGAAGAGCCGCGAAGAAAACCCTGGTCTTCGATAATCCGTCCGTCTGTGCCCAGAGTTTAGTGTCTACTACTAAATTTTTGTAACGGCCCCCGTAGATGGACATGGGCGACCGGAGTCAGCTAAGGTGTAAAATCGACTGAAGAACCAAAAGCAAAGCGAACATACGTCGGTCGAATATATTACACCACATTGAGAAATATGATGCAAACGTTCTGAAAAAAAAATAACACGTGCGGCTTCCGAGAAATGTTTCTGATCGGCGAATCTAGCCTACAAAGGGAAACTTCAAGGCTTTGCGGAATTGGCCCCTCATAAATTAAATTTTAAGAAAATAATGAAAACTGTACCTAATCAACATAAAAAGATGCAATTAGAATAAAAATTTGATTCCTATGGAGCGGCAATTAAAATACGAGTTCAATTCAAATGAAGTGGCAAATTCAAATGAACATAACAAAGTACAAAGTGATTTTTTAAAAAGTCAATTGCAGCAAGCCTAGAAAAAAAGCTATTCCGTCTGCAGTCAGCTGTAATGGGCTTTGAATGACATTTACCTGTATGTCAAACTGTGTGACAGTTCAGGTAGTTGAAAATGTTCGCCCAACAAAATGTGAAAATGAACAAGTATTTAGTTGCAACTGATTTGTAATTTATTAAGGTAAGTAAATTACAGGTTTTTCGTCAAGATTTCTTTCTTTCTGTTACAATTTTCATATTGTCAGATTCTAAAGCTTAATATAGACGGGACAATCCCTAGGCTACTGCAATTGACTTTTTAAAAAATCACTTTATATTACCAGCAAAGTGACATCAGTTGCAGAAAATTGTAACCAATTTAAAAATGTTCTTCAGGAGGCCATCAAGGTAGTCAATCTCGAGCTTTCGACTCTAGTTTATTTTCAAAATTGTGTTCTGAAATGGGCAGTGCTCATATTCAGTTGCTGCTACACACAGAGGGGAGGTGGTTGCATTTCGAGGTGCACTTTTTTCTAATGGAAACCAATTTTGAATTGCGAGATCGATTAACAGACGAGCTGTGGCTAACAACACTAACTTACATAGCAGACATGTTTAATCGACTCAATGATCTGAACTTAAATTTGCAAGATAAAAGCACAAATCGATTTTTGGTAGACGACAAAATCAGGGCTTTTATCAGGAAATGTTAAATGATAAATGACAGTGATTCAAATGAAAAACCTACAGTCATTTTCTAATTTGGAAAATTTTGTGACTGAACACGGAATAAGGGTGAAGAACGATGTAATTAATAACATAAAACAACACTGCCAAATACTGATTAATACTTTTGAAAATACTTTAAAGAGGACTATTCTGAATTCTTTTGCATACACAACTCTTTTATTTTGAAGAGCATTCCCGATTCATCGACAAACGACGAAAAAGGGTTTTTTATAGAGCTATCTTGCGAAGGAGGTTTGAAAATGGAGTTTGCCAAATTAGAGTTGTCCGAATTTTGGTTGAGAGTTAAAAATGAGTATCCATGTTTGTACAAAAAAGCATTGTGAAACTGGATTTTCTGAAACACTGGAAGATAAAAATAAATATCGAAATAGGCTTGATGTTGCCCCAATTTGCCCATAAAATTGACAACAATTGAACCTAACATCTCTTCTCTTACTGCAACTATGCAGGCCTATCATTCCCATTGATTTTTAAGATATTAGGAAATATTTCTAACTCTATTGTTTTTTAATAAAACCTAACCCTTTAAAGTAAAAGTTGTTTTATTATTATAACAATCTGTTGCATGTTTATCAGTATTTCTTATTACGCTACAAGTGTGGTGGATATGTACATACAGCACAGCTTTTTTTTTAGTTCGGTGGTACGCGTTTGATTCACATTATACAGAATAGCAGGCGAAAAAAAAGCTTGAACCCCGCTGCTCTAAACTATAGTTTTTGTAGTAAATAATAGAAAAGGTATGTGTATTGACGTTTTTCTTCACTTTACATTCATTACTTGAAGTTAGTTTTATCGTAAAAAATTAATAAATCCGTCGCATTATTTAAAATACATAAAAAAACATAAACACTTGTAAATATATTAAAAATAAGTATTTTTTGGTAAACTCTGCATTTTTGGTCAAATACGGTCAAATCCATATAACTTATGGAGATATTTAACTCTATGTATCTGTAATACGTCCTGTTTGCAGTGTACCTGATTTTAAATAAAATCTTATATAGCGATATTTTTTACCTACTTACGCAACCAACATTACAACCAATATGATGAACGACATTATAGTATAGATTACGTGCAGTTATTTAACACGCCAGGAGTTTATAGTTTACTTCGCTGTTGTTATTTTACGAATTATTGTTCTTAATTTTAGGGTGAGGTGTGTTTTACAACAAGAAGATATCACCAAGGCTGTCAGTGGTCAAAAAGCAAATCAAAGAGAGCATCCCTACAAACTTCTTCCGCTCCTCCACCAAATATATACGATCCAAAATTGAATCCCTGCACAACCAACAAACGAGATGAATCATATCGAGAGATGGCGCGGCGATTCACTTTTCAACCAAGATTTACAGAGGGCGAAATGCTGAGAATAGCGCAAGAGGTTAGTCACAATATCTCTTTTTCAACTGTGCTGACGACATATTTCTATATGTAATGTTGGTCTATTGAGCCATAGAGGGCAGTCAAGGTTAATCTCCTGTATATTTTTGTGTTAATCATGAGAGATTAATTTAAAAAATTACTCGACGGAAATGTAAATAATTTTAATATAATGATGGGTGTGGGAGCAAAGATTATTTTCGTTTGCTTAATTTGAATGAGAAATGTTCTGGGGAAATGTGAAACCGTAACATTTACTTTAATTAAGTTAAATGTATACAATTAACTTTGAAAACGCTTTGCTTGATATATGAGAATTATTACCTAATTAACACTACCTGGTATTTCAATAACTAAGTTCAATTAATTTTTTTCTGAGAAATGTATATAAAACTGAATTAGAAGTTAACAACCAATCTTGATAACTTTACAGCTATCATTAAAATCTACATACCAACAAACAAATTTGGAAATAATATTAAATATTAATAAAAAACAGGTTTTCTAATACATTAAGTTTCAGAGAAATCTAGTTTGGTGTATATTTTTGTTCTGCAGTGATTAAGTTGCATCCACATTGCACATTTCAAACATATCAAATTAGGTCATTTACAGAACTCTAAACAGCTGTTTGTCGAAGAACAAAGGGCTTGAATTAACGGAACATTAAATAGTTTTATCACTTTAACCCGGAGTGCAAGCGATATGAGAAATATTTGTTTTGTCATAAGAATTCTAGTTAACATTTAATACATTTTACGATCTTGCAATAAATGTGTTGACTTACAATTACTAATAGCAATCGTTTTTAATTGGTATAACTCTCTCTTAATATCCTTTTTTTATAAGCTGTAGAAAATAATGAACTTTTAAGATTCAACTTGAAATGTTCATTGATCTGGCAAAGTTATTTTTCGTTAAGAATTTCTCAACAATCCCAAGAGCCAGTCAAAATCACGACAGCAATATCACTGCCATTTATCACAGGATGTCAATCCTTTTTATTCCCAAGACGTCCTAAGGAATTACACTTCTTGATGGAGATACATTACGTGCCAAGGAAAATGTTTCTGATACAGTAACACACTTTTACTGCAAAACAGAAACACTCTTAAATTGTTCACTTACTTAATTACTTGCCCCTTTAAGGGGTCGCTAAATATTACCATAATAAAATATTTTGTGACCGAAATATCATCTCTATAAATGCTACATTGTTCCCTTTAGTTAATTAAAGGCTATAAAAGCCAAGGTTATAAAAATCTCGTTCTCGGAGGAAGTTGTCACTGAACCCCACTTTTACTGTGATATCTTATTTGTCTTTTCTTTGAAGTATCTGTCATGTTCGAACTAGATTTATTTGTTATAGAGAAAAAGAAATGGGCTATGGTTGTCAAATATACACCCTGTCCCATAACCCGTTATAAAACGCCTCGTAGCGCTGTTAGGCAGTACATATTAAATATAAAACAGTTAAAATATTTATTTTTCGCATGTTAGTTTGTTCATACGAAGCACGAAGAGAAGTGGAAACTTGGCAACTGTGTAATATGTATGTTGTATACTCTACGAAAATATTTTTGCACTTACTATGGAAAATTATTAGAAAATATTTATTAGGTAATTATTACTATCTAGGCCGGTCGATGCGTTTGACAGTACAAATCAACTATTAAACAACTCATTTGCACGCCACCATGAGGTACAGTTACCGGCACATTTTTTAAATGTAGTATCCCCAATAGGACTAATCTACAGCTGAATAAAATAGTTATCAATCCTTTTCAGTGCTTAAACACAAATTACTTCTGACCAAAAAGGATAAAAATAAAGGTGAGAAACAAATAAGAATAAAAAATTTTCTATAAATTGATGGAATGGCTTAAAATGACCACCCCTCAACATTGTGACATTCTGCACACCTCACTGCAATTGAACTTTGTACTCGTTGGAGCATGTGTTCGTTTAAAGTTGCAGCCGCTTGGTTGATACGATTTGTTAAATCCTCCACATTGTGCACTAGCGTGAGATACACTGCTCAACAAAATTAGGGGAACACTTTTTTGAGCGCCTGTAGTTTTCCAGGAAATGATGGAAACAGAATTTTTTCTTGTTATATTATTCTCTAGACCTTTATTGACAAATGGCAAAAAGAATTATGGTGATTCGTTTGCTCGTTTTCATCGTAGACGCCAAAATGTAAAGAAAGTCTCAAAACAAAGTGGTTTTTGACCACAAAGCAAACATCTGAAATTTATCAGTAAAACAGTCAGTTTTGATTTTTTCAATGCTTCTGAGTCAAAAATGCGTTATTTAAGTGAAATCGAAGTCGCGAGGACTGTTGCTTTGCTTGAAGATGGTCGATCTGTGCGATATGTAGCAAACCAGCTCCAATCGAGCCCATCTGTTATCTGCAGAGCTTGGCATAGGTACCAAGAAACGGGTAGATATTCCAGGAGAATTGGACAAGGCCGTGAAAGAAAAACTACCCCTCGGGACGACTTGTATATTGTTAATTCTTGTCTTCGCCGACGAACTGCTACTGCTCGTGAGCTCCAAAATCTACTCTGAAATGCCACCGGTGTGACAATTTCCGATCACACGGTTAGAAGACGACTCATAGAAGTCTATGACTTCTCGCAGGCCTGTGCGAGCTCCTCGCTTGAGCAGGAATCACAAAATTAGCCGTCTAACATTTGCCCGCGAATATGTGCAATGGCAACTTCGACACTGGAGGTCTGTGCTTTTTACAGATGAGTCGCGGTTTTGTCTAACTCGTTGCGATGGTCGTATACGAGTGTACAGACGTCCTGGAGAGCAATACACTGCCGCTTATATACAGGAAGTGAACCGATTCGGAGCTGGACCGGTTATGGTGTGGGGTGGCATTAGTATAGACGTCGCACAGACTTGATTCTCGTTCCTCAACGTCTCAACGCATAAATTTATGTTGAGACGATTCTTCAAGAGCATGTTGTGCCATTTGCGAACAATTTCGGCAATGGCTTCATCCTACAACAGGATAATTATTGTAGAGTTCATACCGCTAATTTAACAACAAACTTCCTCCAGGAACAAGAAATCCAAGTGATGGGGTGGTCAGCCATGAGTCCCAGACTTAAATGCCATCGAACACGTTTGGGATTTACTCGACAGGCGCATTAGGAAGCGTCCTGCTGCACCTCAGACTCTTCAGGGGTTGGCAGAGGCCCTTGTGGAAGAATGTCGAAATCTACCATAAGACATGTTAGACGTCTTATTCGCAGCATGCCTCGACGTTGCCAGGCTGTTATTGAAGCTAATGGACGGCACAGGCGCCACTGAAGCTTGGTATTCGGGAGTTAACAGAATTGCCATTACATTTTAAGTGAAAAAACACATTTTGATTTTGGTAGTCTTCTCAATAGTTTGGTGTTACTCAAGAAAACCGTGTAATTAGAGCATATTTGTTATTTGTATCTTGTTAAGTAATATTGAAAGAACAATATACTAAAGTTGGTACTTGCGTCTGTCTTTAATTTGAAAAATTATGTACGGCTAAAGAAGTGTTCCCCTAATTTTGTTGGGCAGTATATACCAAATTGTTCAGATAACTCAATAAATAAAAATAATGCTTCCACAATGGGCTGGAGAACCATCTTGTTGGTACCGCATATTTTGCCTAATTATCAGTGGAACATTTTACAATAGTATTTGAAAATCTTCATTTAGAATTTATGGGATGTTTTCTACATCAAGACGATTTGGCAGAATAAAAGGACCAATTACATAATTATTTACGATACCTTGTTACGGGCCAAAGGAGCTTTTTCGTTGACCTGCAACCGGATAGGTGGAAAAGGCCTACGAGAGGAAATCTTTCTAGTTGTGTACAGGGGATGTCGAAATTAACGGGCGCCACCTCCCAAATCACAGCCGGTTGTAGGTTCTCGTGGAAGGCCGAGAAGCCGGCGGATTACGGGAATCGGACTCACCTTTTTTGTGCCTCCCTCCTGTATATAAAGCTTACAAAATTCATGCACACACAAATACAAAATATACAATAATAAAAGACAAAAGACAAAACATATACAGCGTGTTCAGTGAGGAATGAGACAGCGCGATATCTCGAGAAAGAATGCACATTTTAAAATTCTGAAAACTTTGTTGTAAATGTAAGGTAGGGGAACACATTTCGTGATAAAAGTTTTTAAATTAAATGCGTCACCACCAGGTGGCGCTATGTAACTTAATTTTTTTAAATGGAAAACCCCACTTTTTCTTCGATTTTTGGAATTTGGAATATATTTGTAATAACTTTCTTTATAACTGCTACCAACCTATCTGGTTTACTTTTCGAGAAAATAATAATTTTTATAAATTTAACACAAAGATGTAAAAGATTGTACTATTCTGTAGAGATAATAAGCAAAGATTAATGTATTAAACATTTTGATACAACTTGAAAGACACGGGAACATACCTCAAAGTCAAATTGAAAATTGTACCATATGACATTGTGTTCAAAACTTAAAATACAAATATGAAAACAAAATACTTCAAAGTGAAAACGAGATTAAATTAAATTAAGTACTCAAAAGTTCCTCCATCACATTCTACACATTTGTGATAACGATGATATAAGGCTGCACTGGTTAGGTTTCGTAAAGTTTCCGGCGCTATGCTGGCACAAGCAATTCTGATACGTTCTGTTAATTCTTCTACATTTCTGGAAGGTGTATCGTAGACTACACTTTTTAAATGTCCCCACAGAAAGTAGTCTAGAGGAGTTAAATCCGGAGAACGAGCTGGCCATCTTATACGACCGTCAGTACCTATCCATCGTCTCGGAAATACCCTGTTCAGATGGTCTCTCATTATGTTACTGTTATGAGTAGGGGCGCCGTCTTGTTGAAAATACATCACCTGCCGCAAATTTAAATTAACGTTCTCAAGCAGAGCAGAGCCAAAGAGGCAGCTGATGTATTATAAAATCCAGGTATTGTGGTCCTGTTAAGGTGCTGTTAAAAAAATATGGACCGATTATCTGATCTCCCAATATTCCACACCAGACAGTTATGCTCCACCTTTGGAAATTTGTTTCTCGTGTCCAATGTGGATTTTCAGACGACCAGTAATGTGTGACATTGTCGTATTATTTAGTTATTATCTGTATTACTATCTTAAAGAATACAATCTTTTATCATTGATTTGATATAAAATTTATCAATTTATCTTCATTCATTCGAATTTTTAAAGCATTTATGTAGGTACCGAGGTACGTGTTAAATTTATAAAAATTATTATTTTCTCAAAAAGTAAACCAGATAGGTTGGTAGCAGTTATAAGGAAAGTTATTACAAATATACTGCAAATTCCAAAAACCGAAGAAAAAGTAGGGTTTACCATTTAAAAAAATTAAGTTACGTAGCGCCACCTAGCGGTGACGCATTTAATTTAAAAACTTTTTATCACAAAATGTGTGCCCCTACCTTACATTTATAACAAAGTTTTCAGAATTTTAAAATCTGCATTCTTTCTCGAGATATCGCGCTGTCTCATTCCTCGCTGAACACGCTGTATAATTAACCTTTCGAGAATAAATGACGATACAAAAAAAATGACAGCAAGTGGGAATATTTTACGCAATACAACAATCGGTTACATTGAACGTTCGATTAAGGGGAAACTCGCCGCCCCTGGCTTACGGCATTTAAAATCTTTCAACAAATCTACGTGGCCAGTGGCGTCTGGGTTTACAAGAATAATACAATATGTGATTCCTTTTTTACAATTAACAGTAAACAAAAACAAACGACGACTGAAGGTCGCTTTTAGTCGCATAAACAAAAAAAAAAAGGTTCTATTCCTTGAATTTTGAAAGTTAGACGCGCAACAGGTGTTTTTACACAACACAAAAAAACTAGTTCTTTTACCTTGTCTTTCGGTGAATGGGCTTGAGAGAGAGGCAGGCACAATTTTGGGGTGTTCGCAGATCCGGGCCAAAAGGTAGACGTTCTTCGGGAAAATTTCGAGACGAAATATTTGCTGCACAACCCTCGTAGTTCGTCGCAGCAACGGCACATTTAGGTACAGGAACAACAAATAGGCTCAATCATAATCCACCAAAGGCGATCGGCAAATTCGCAATGAATTGCCTTTCCAGGGGTACAATTCCAGCGTATTTCTTTAAATCCGACACCTGTCTATATTCTGTTCACTCCACGGTGAAAACAGCAGTACGAAACTACACGCGATGGATACCCATCGCAAACCCAGGCCGCACCTGCAGTACTTGATTTAATTAACGGTCCCCGCAGATGGAATTGGTAGACCGGAGTCGAGCGAAGGTGAAAATTCAACTCAAGAACTAAACGCAGCGCGAACCTGCATCGGTCAAAAAGATTATACCACATTGAGAAATCAGGTGCAATAGTTCCAGAACGAAATAGCACGTGCGACTTCCGAGAATTGTTTTTGATCGGCAAATCTAGCCTACAAAGAGAACGTTCAAAGGCTTTGCGAGAGTAGCCTTCCATAACTCATCTTTAAAAAAATAATATAGCGATTATCTTAAGAATTGCAATTAAAATAGAATTTTGATTCCTATGAAGCGGCAGTTAAAATACGAGTTCAATTCAAATGAAGTGGCAAATCCAAATGAACATAATATCCTGCCCAAACATTAACACCGTATAGATTTTGATGACTTCGAACATGAGTTGAGTGAGTGTTCTCATCTGTCCACACATGATTATTATGAGTATTGTATACCCCATCCTGTGTAAATGTGTCCTCACCTGTCCACAAAATAATGTCAAAAAAATCGGATTTTACTGATGTTGATTTAATAGGCATTCACAGTACCTAACTCGTGCATTATAGTCCTGTGGTAATAAGTGCTGCACTTTCGTTTTTCGAAGGACATAGGGCGTTGTCGTGTAATATTTTATGTAGTTTCAACTTTGGTATGTATACAACCCGAGAAATATCACGTAAATGTATCGTAGTCTCCCATTCTATTAAATCTAACATATTTTCTTCAATATTGGGCTGTCTTACTATAAATGAACGATTACTACTACTACTTCTTTTTAGACCAACACTTCTTCTCGCTCTTGTAGTCGTTGGTCAATTCGTTTAATAACTGTGCGGTTTGGATGTCTTCTATTTGGATAACGTTCAGCGTACAGCCTTGCCGGTGCATTACAATTCCCACCAACCTCTCCAAGAATCCAAACCATGTCAGTGTACTAAGCAATTGTGTATTATATTAACGCAAGTGAAACGGAATTTACAAAAAAGAACAGAAAAATATGTTTCACAACTGTAAAATTTGGAACAGCAGCGTCAAATTAAACAGAAATTACTAACTATTTGCCTTAGATTTTCCTTGATGCCATATCTAAATCGAGTGTTTTCAATAAAATCTTAGGATCAAAAATCTGCAATTTGTATTAATGCAGAAGTCATTTTTTGCTAATATCTGAAGTTTATTGGCGAAGAACTACTTTCATCGATAATATTAATTACTTTAGCTCTATTATTAAGGTTACGCAGCAATCGAATTTCAAACTTCCAGAAGTTCGTGCGAAGAAACTATC
This sequence comes from Limonius californicus, assembly GCA_014611495.1. NCBI lineage: Eukaryota > Metazoa > Arthropoda > Insecta > Coleoptera > Elateridae > Limonius > Limonius californicus. Next base: position 39,501 of record JABXWE010003044.1, on the reverse strand, counting down.
CTGCGAAAAATAAATATTTTAGTTATTTTGTGTTCAGTATACACTGCTGAACAACGCTACGAGGCGTTTGATATCAACGTATGGGACACACTGTAAAACTGTAGGGAGATTTTCAAAAAATCAAAAAAAATAATTGGAGACTTAATTTGTATTACATTTTTGCGTATCTGTAGACGTCATTAGTTTTATTATGACTGTTTGAACAGCGAAGTCCAAAAACATAATTTTTGCTGTATTTTATGCAGCTTTTCTCTTTACAACTGTGTAATCTATACTTGCCATAGACCATTTACAACCTAACAATTTCCAAAACGAGAAATACATTCTCAGGTAACGTTATCAATTATATCTGAGGTAATTTTATGTATATCATATGGGTTCCTTTAAAACACAAGCGGAAGCGAATCATCTATAATGAATAATATTAAAAATTAAACTAAAACTTTTTAAGGTACAAAATTTGTTCCGTACTTTATGTCGCCAACGTATTACATTTTTCGCTTTTTATTATTAACAGGTGTTACTTTTTCAACAGGATTTACCTGGTCCGGGGTATTATACCTTGAAGTCGTCGTTTGACTGCACCAAATCATTAAGTATCAATCCGCGTCCTTTCATAACAGGAAGTAACCGTTTAGGTACTACCCTTACATCAGACACACCAGCGCCTGGTGCTTACGAAATATGCGATTGCCCCACCGAACACAAACAATTTTCCACGAAGGCTGTGCCTTTTGGATTTCAAAGTGACCGATTCGGCCAGGACACTACAAAGAATCTGCCAGGTTTGAAAAACAATTTCATATTTAGCTAAATCTAATCATTTCTTGTACAGCGCCGAATGCGTACAGGATCAAGGGAGCCATAGAAGAGAAAATTACTAGCAAATTAAACAAATATTCAACGGTAAATGTGCCATTCAATCACACAGCAGAAAGAAAAATGGGGGTGCCCGAGGAACTCGGTTATCTTCCTGGTCCAGGGGAATACGATGTGGAGTCGAAGGAAGTCGAAAAACAAGCGGTTGCTGCGAGTTTTTTCAAGTCGACGACCAAGCGATTTCGAGCCCGTACAAAGTCCGTAAGTAGAGTTAATTTTAATTTTGACGCTGTTTCTGACGACGATCTGATACTGAATTTTCAATTTGACTTCGACTTACACGTCAACTCAACTAGATATAATTTCTAAGCGCCTTTGAAGCGCTTCTTAATATTTAATGGAAGTTGCACTGACGCTTTACACACCAGTCTTAGATCAAATACGGGGGCAAAGGAAGAAGGAGTATTCCACTAACGTTAGTAATTACCACTAGATGCTTATTTGCGAAGTTAACTTGTGGTTTGTGTACAAAGCGCGGTGTCGAACTAAGGTTTGAATTTTCTGTTTTTTTATTTAAATTAAATGCTAGAGGTTGCAAAATAACTTCTTTAGGCTTACACTTTTAACATTGAATTATAGATGAAATTTTTGGTAATGATTTAATTATAGTTGTAATAATTTTAATACAAAACTTCTAAATACAAATGAAACAAAAACCTAATTCGATTCTATGAACGCATTTTTTGTTTCCAAATGAAATACGAAATTTATACTTTTAGTTTCAAAATACTTTACCAACGCAATGCAACTACTTCACTTATTATGTTTTCTTCAAATTTATTTGCAATTATAACGAACGGTTTATATTATAGGGAGAGGCAACGTTTTTGTTTATATCTTTATAATACTATTTAATTTATTTTTATAGTTAGACACAAATTATTTTTATTACCAGAGAAATGATCTGAGACTATTAGATTTTTTTAAATTATCGCAATATAATCAAATAATGCTTTACAGTGTTCAGGATCTTGTCTACTGAAATAAAATTTTCTACTCTGCAGGAGTAATTTTTAATATTGGCAGGATAAACAGCGCTTAAAAAAACATATCTTTCAATTGTGTTGCAAATTTATTCGAAATTTCACTTTTGGCAAAAAATCCAACCCACGAATAAAAACCTTCTTAATATAACGCCAACAACAATTCAATCGTACGGCCATACTTTATTTCGTGTAATTATGTAATAAAAAATTCGTTGTTGACAGCCGAAATTTCGAAATGTCGCTAGAGTGATTTACAATTACAGGATATTATTTCATAATTTAATAACTATTTATTTGTTAATATAAAAGTACCTAAACGTCATTCATTCATTCAATCATGATAGATAATTGTTAACAAATTTCAAGCGAAAATTCAGGATTACTTGAGCAACATTGCTTTGTAAAAGATCGTTCATTTACTTTGTAGATTAAGATTACAATTTCTGACAAAGCAGAAATAGGCCGACGTTAAATAAAACAAACAAACAAACAAAACGCAGTTTTGCCGGTGTTATGTAGATATTTCTAAAGTAATAACACCAATAAGAAAAGTAGTACGTATGACAAGTTTTTATGGCGAATAAAATACTTTGACAGTTAATCGTTAATCGCTGATACTAATCTCGGGGCAGGACATTTGGGTGCCGCCGTTTTCGTGCTGTCATTTTGGTGCCGGCCGTTTTGGTGGCGGAATATTTGGGTACCGTTTTCATTTTATTAATATTTTTTATTTTTATTTAGTGACTCTTATTAGTTGTACATATGTTAGAGTAAAATCTCCGGTTGGGAACCAATCCCAAGACGCTCATTTAAGGTGATACTTTTGTAGTAAAGTCAGTGCTTATGCACTCTATCTGTTTCATAACACACGGGTTTTAAAATGAAAGTAAATCAGGTAAATCATTTGTTGGTTAGTAAAACCTGTTATATAGAAAATATCGTCCTTTGCGAAAAATATAATATAACGTAAATAAAATAAAATAGAATAAAAATCATCGTAGGCTCACCGTTCAATTAAAGTATTCGATTCGTTTTTTTTATTACTGCAGTTTATTTACAATGTGCCATATATTACATTGAAGCCTTCAGTAAATGTTATGCAAGTGTCATGTGGGCTATTGTCAAATATAGCAATTACCCTTTATACGTTATCCTAGAATGGCTAGGTTTGTTTTGACCATAGACTAACCTAAAATATCTTAATTTAGATTTGATTTGATTTAGTATCAAAAACATATCTAACAAAAAAAAAACATAAATATAAAGCACAACAACCACACTAAAATTTCGGTATGTGTACAAAAAGTTGAAACAGTATATAAGTTGTATTTTAATAATAGGTAATAGTAGACAATTTCAATAGGTATTTATTTTTATCTTTGCTTTATACGTATTTCGACATGCAAAATGTCATTTTCGAAAGCATTTAATGAAGTAAACTTTTGTAGCAACGGTAACAGCACGCTGGATGCTGATTTCGGGCTTGGCTCTGGTCTTCTATTCCAAAACTTCCAATAGCGGGGAATTTATGAGCTCAATTTGATCATTCATTAAAGGTGTATTAGTTTAAGTGTATTTGTGAATTTGAAAAGCCTCAAGTAGGGTAAGTGTACCAATAAATGAACATTTAGGCGAGAACGGGTGGTTTACTTACCATTTCTTCCTACAGACTTACTTATGTTTTTCAAGTACGAGTTGAACAAGTAGTAAAAATATCGGGGAACTCTGATAAATAAAAATGGTTAATTAGTGTCTTGAAAGTAACTGTTTTATTTGGAAATTGGAAAATCAAAACATCCCAGTAAATGAACATCAATATCTAATGGATGAACTTAAACAAATCTAGTAAATGAACAAAAATAAACATATACGATTAATTGTACTTTTTTGTCTCCGGAACACAAAAAAATCCGTTTATGCAAGTTTCTTTGGGCTGCTGAATAATTTGAACAACGTCCTTTTTGTTGTACCATATTTTGTCTTTTTTCTTGGGCCATTTCCACATGTTTTCTTTGGTTGCTCTTGTCATTGTTGCTACTTCAAATTCGTCATTGTCTGAATCTATGTTTTGTATTTGCCCTGGAAAGAATTTTTTATCGTAACGAACAATAACAAAATCACCTATCATTTTATCCTTATTCTTAATATTATCAGGTTCCTTATTCTCAACATTATCAGGTTCCTTATTCTCAACATTATCAGGCTCCCCATTCTCAATATTATCAGGCTCGTTATTGTTAACATTATCAGATTTCTCATTCGTAACATCGTCAGATTTGTTGTCGTGTTTCGAGATTTTATTATTTTTAGGAACATTTTTAAGGTCTTCAGATTTTCTTTTTTTGTCAAGCCTTTCTTGCTTTTTCTTAAGAGCAGTTTCTAACTTTTCTTGCTTTTCCTTTTCTTTATTAGTATGAAGATCTTTCCACTTTTTTGAAATTAAAGCGAATGGAAGAGCAACACTTTTTTTCTTTTTCGCCGATGATTTTGAGGTTGACGGCCACTGTAAGTATTTATCCCAAACTCTAATGCTAGTATTAGCGTTGTTCGTATTTTTCACCGCAGATTCTTCCTCGCCTTGTAATTTAGGTGTTGCTGGATGTAATATAACATTTGATATTATTTTAATTTTTTTCTCTGCACTTGTTTCAGGCCTAGATTCTTTGGTTGCATTGTTACTTGCATAACCTTTAAAATCGCTACTGGTATTCACACTTGCAAAATCTAGTTTAGGGCAATTAGTATTTACATCTACATCTGACTTTTCTTCAACACTTACAGCACTATCCAGTTCTTCGAGGGAATTGTCATTAGGCAGGGTTTTCGTCCTTATATTTACCATAGAGTCAGGTACATCGCTATCACAGTTATTAATACTTTCATCGTTTCTTCTAATTTCGCTACTAATTGGATTGGGAATATCACAGGATACGGCTGAAATATCCAGTCCTTGGTCAATTAAGTCTTTCTCATCGACGAGTATATTGTCAGTCTCTTCAGGTACTCCATTATCACATTTTCTATCATTATAGACATCGGTATTGGTCGATAAAATATTATTAGGAAAAATTGTAATATCACCAAAGTCAACAGGTAAGCTTTCTAAAAACGATTCTGTTAACTGCACATCAGCGTCGTGCTGATAATCTTCCCGATCTTTACAACTATTAGTTTTCTCGGCAGCCTTAGGTTGCTCAGTCTCATTTGGTTCATTAATTATATTTTTGCAGTATTTCAAAAATTTAACTAAAGAATTATCATTATGATCTGGGGTCTGCTGAATATATTCGGAAGTTATATTATTAACTTTCATGTAATATTCAACTACCTTAATTGTACACATAATATCTTCGATCCCGTGTTTCTCATGCTGCTCATCTGCTTTATTTTCTAGTAATTGATTTCTCCTAAAGGATATGCATTTTGTGTAGTTTACAGAGTCTGGATCAAAGGGAAACAAACCGCAAACGCGAAATCCGTTTTTAATTACTTCAGGAGACACAGCAACATCGAAAACATCTTTGAAAACGGGTGAAAAAGTAGCTTTTGTTATATACTGAGTTGTTCGCTGTTTATATTTTAAAACTTGCTTACGCCACGCAGTTTTCAGAGGTTTGAATATTGCAACGTCGCACGGTTGTAAGATATGCGTAGCATTCGGTAGTAAGCAATACAACAGGATTTTCTTTTCTAAACAAAAACTATAAAGTTCTGGATTAATATGTGATTTGTGTCCGTCTTGAAATAAAAGTACGGGAAATTTGATGTTGTTTTCTAGTAACCAAGGGTAGAAACAGTTACAGATGGATTCATAATAAGTCTGGGAGACCATCCACCCCGAATCCGATCGTCCAACAGAAAAAGTATCCGGAATGGAGAAATTGACATCCCTTGGAATTCTTTTGTACGACAAGACTATCATAGGCGGAACAGTAAGCCACGCCGCCGAAAAATTACACAAAACTGTAAGAGACTCTTTTTCTGGCCCACTACTTATCTCATAAAAACTTTAGTACTGCTTGGGTCCCAACAATCGTCCAGTTTTTGGACAAAACTGCATACCCGTTTCGTCTGCATTAAATATTCTTGTACTATCCATTAATATATCTTCTACATTTTCTTCTTTAAGGCAATTAGAGAGTTCTGTAAACCATTCTCTGGTGCCTGTTTCTGTTACCGCTGCTCGAGCTTTAGAGATTATTTCTGTATTGCGTTTGGCAATTTCTGGTCTTCTATTTAAAAATAAAGTTAACCATTTTCTTCCAGGTCGATCATCTGGAAAAGGATTTTCTTGGCTAGTTGCTTTCATTACTGCTTGAACTGCATCTTGCACTTCTGCGGGATGCATTGGAAAGCCGAGTTTAGCTTTTCCAAGTATCCAAAGCGAAAGTCTACCTTCCTCGCCTTTTAATAAAATGGGAGGCGGTCCCATTTTCCTTTCCATTGGAACTTTATTCCTAACTTTTGCATTAAGTGTTGCTTTTGGTATTTGATATTTTTTTGCCGCAGCATTTTCTGTTGACAATCAGCTGCGCACTTCTTCAACGGTTGCTTGAAGAGCCTCTTCAGAATAATTAAATCGGCAATATTTTTTTTTGCTTTAGTAACTTCAGCCATCTGTAAGTAATAGATGTTTACCACTAATATACTATGCTATAACCCACTATTTCGATAAAAAATGAATAATTTTCTTAAAAAGTACGTATTAATATATTGCTCCATTTAATGAACACGTTGAATGAACTTCTCAACTAACCCCCGTTCATTTACTGGGTAGAGGACAAAAATAATCTAATATATCTAATATCTAATAATCTAATATTTTCTGAATCTAGACTAGTTCTTACACTAAAAAAGTGCTCAATGTTTTTAAATACAAATAATTTGACCAACGCCAGTAAACGAACATGTTGTTCGTTAACTGAGCTGAATATTATTTTAAAGTTCCAGTAAACGAACAGTACATATTTCAAAGAAAAGCGAAATTAGTAATAATTTAAAGAGAATTATTTAAAAAAGTAAACTTTACTTTATATACATATTTGGATAATTTCACCCATTTAGGTGAAAGTGATGTCTCTATAAAATTTACAAACGGTGTGCTGCATCTAGCTTACCTTAATTTTTACGTCACTACCACAGAACGCTTGAACACACACTACTTTTTAGCCATAACAACATCTACAGCTCACGTGACTTATTCCAACCAATGACTGATCAGTATAGAGGTACACTACTAGACGTATTAAAAAATTTGAACACAACGGTTAACTGTCCCGGAATCTTCTTTCAACATTAAATATATGAAAGTGTTCATTCACTGGTGCATGTTCGGATACTGGTACAGTCACCCTATATCCAATTTACGTTTATCATCAGAGAAGTGTAAAAATTGTTATTATATTATTTGATTGTCCATGCATGATTGTATTCTAGTAAGTGTTTAGAGTAGTTAGTTTTTTTGGTGTTTGTATTTGCATGAGCGTACGTGTTCTTTGTATCTGCTATCAAAATTTCTAATTGTTTGACCTATGTATACATAATTACAATGTGAACAGTTTAATTTTTCAGTACCTACCTGATTTAAACAAATCGTTAGTTTTGTCTTTTGCGTTGAATACGGTGTTGAAAGTGTTTTTCGTTGTTTTATAAATTTTTTTAAATGTACTTATTTTGATAATAATTTTAGAAATTTTCTCCGATGTATCATCAAAATGAGGAATTCAAATACATATATTTAAGATTTTCAGAGTGGTCTTTTGAGTCTATTCTTTGAATTGCTAATTTATAATCTTTCGTTTTGACTAGTGTGTCTATCAGTTTTCTGTTGTGTCCATTACTGTGTGTAGTTTGTTTAATAATCGAAATTCTTTAGTGTACATGACTGTTACATAGGGGAATGTTAGAACTTATGTATCTAACCTAATAGGCTTGCTATCTTATGTGTTTTATGGTGACATGCGTCAGTGGTATTGTGATATCTGTTTGTGTAGAGTTGATCTCAAATTTTAAGGTCATTCGAGTTTGTTTCTGGAATTATTTTATGTTTAAGTCTAAAATTTTAATAACATCTGGTTTTGTTCTGTTTTCTAATGTAAAGTTTCTATGTTTGAGCGTAGAGTAAACTAATAAACGTTAAGAATCACCCAATAAACTAAATGAACTATCGAACATGCTAAGATATCATCAATGTAACGGAAACCAAAATAAAACTTTCGAAGAATTGATTTTCAATTCAAAAATTGGATCTTGTAATGTTCCATACACATATAGTAACTAACTAATAAATTTGAATCATTAAATATAAAATAATTTGACTAATGTAAAAATTCGAATTAATTGAATTAGCTTTTTCTTACTCGTTAATTCAACATTTTTTGTTGGATAAAAATAATTACTAAAATAACTGTACGAGGCTTGTACCGTAAGTATTTATTTTTTTTGACATCGAAACTAACTAGTTTGCATTGTGATGGTAAACTTAAACTGATTAGCCTAATGATTAATTCTGAAGAATTTTAAATTGAATATTTTGGTGTGTAATCTAAACTAGTAACTATATTATTTAATGTTTTGGCTAACATAGTATAGTTTGGTGGTTGTGGGTTTGGGTGTATTATTTTTCTTTTCGCATAATCCGTCAAGGTAACAATGCAGATATTTAATGTTTGTTTTAGCTTGTGATATTTTTCGTAGGATTTCTATTATAAATCTATTTATAAATCCAAATTTGAATTCGTTAAAAAATTATTAACTTTTGGTATGTAATTATCTTTATGTACAATAACTAAAGTATTACCATCATCTGCTCTTCCAGAAATCAGATTGTTTGTTGTGATTTTTTCTTTAATTGACGCAAGCAGTAAATTGTTACGTTTGTTTGCATTATAATTTGAATGTTTGTCTGTTGCTGATATGTCTTTTAACAAATTTGAAATATTTCATAATATCTTCTTGAGAATATATTCTGAATTAACTGCTAAAATTTGTTAATATTGTTAGTGAATTTTGGGAATGGTCAGAATTTTTAACCTTTTATTAAGAAATTTTACTTCCTTGTCATTAAATTCAATGTTTGACAAATTTAGGAAAGGAGGGTGGAAATGTATATAGATGTTGGGTTTGGTATAATATTTAAGTTAACGTGTGTTTTGCTTTAATCTTAAAAGTTTGTGTTTATGTATTGTGTATTTTTTAAATTTTAATTTGCTAATTCTCTAATGTGATTGTCAAAAACGTCAAATTCAATTGGGTGTAATTTGTATGTGAGTTCTGTGTGGAACACCTTTAAATGAATGTGCAAGTTGTCTTTAATTCTGAACCATTTCTTTGATTCTTCTTGCAACCATCTTAGCTTAGCGTTTTTGATGATCTTCTCAGTTTTGTAATTTTTGGTTCTTGTATTGATGTTAATTTAGGTCGGAATAGGTTTCTTTCTTAGACATTTTTGATTAAACCAATATTCTCTGACGCTAATCCATGTTTTATCATGATCTTCTTGTATAGTCTGGCTTGTTCTTCTAGTGAAGATGATAATTATTTGCTAATTGTTTGTTGCCTTACTTATATTTTAATAATAATAATAGTAGACAATTTCAACAGGTATTTATTTTTGTTTTATACGTATTTTGACATGCAAAATGTCATTTTCAAAAGCATTTAAAATAGTAAACATTTGTAGCTAGAGTAACAGCACAATTAAACAAAATACCTGTTGAAATTGTCTACTATTATTATTATTATTAAAATATAAGTATGAATTATAACGACGTAAGGCAACAAACACTTAACAAATATATAAGTCGAATCAATTTATCGGTTTTAGTAATTTATTTTAAACTGTAGGTGTGAGTCGTCCCAGAAGAAATAGGCGTAACAGAAAGCAGTATTACAGCAAAAACATTAGACGTTGATAATATTAATTAAAATATTTTTTAATGAGTTTGGACAAGGATTCCAAGTGTAGTAAACTGTAGTAAACTAACTTTCGGTCACATGGTTAGCAAATAACGAATAATATTATGTAAATAGTTGGTTACTCAAAATGACTTAAATTACGCGTTTACCAGTTGAATTATTAAATTTTTATGTACGGTTTGCGGTGGTCTGTCTTTTGGCGACTATGTTCAGCTTTAGTCTTAAACCACGCAGGGAATAATACAGAAACAACTAAATTCCAGGCTAGAATGGCCGTTTGTACAGTGTTACCTAAAATATAACGGGTGTTCAAAAACTAGTACGTTTGAAGTAGGCCATGAGTTAACAAAACAAGAGACACAGTATGTCTTTACTTAAACATGAACCAAAATAAACGTCAAAATAAATTGAGGTTATAAACGAGGAACTTTAATTTACACTTAAAAATTAATTCATGAACAGCAAAGTGAATTACAGCTATAAACTAAAAATTTAGTTTACAATTTAATTGATTAAATGATTAAAATGTCCACCATCAGATTCAATACATTTAAAAACCCTATTTGTGACTCCATTAACTGCATTTATTAGAAACTGAGGCATATTATTTATTTCTTCAAACTTCTCATTAATTCGTAATCTTAATTCTTCCAAATCATTAATAGGGGTTTGATATATTGAATTTTTGATGAAAGGCCATAAACAGAAATCACAAGGGGTCAGGTCGCAAGATCGTGCAGGCCAGGGAACTTCAGTGTTTCTGCTAATAAGTCTATCATCATAGAATTCCCTAATTAATCGTAAAGTTTCGACTGTACAATGTGGTCTTGCTCCATCTTGCTGGAAATAACCCTCACGTAATTCATCATCATGAAGTTCGTTGAAAAACGGTTGTAAAATTTCCTGTCTATATCTTTCTGCATTAATGTTACCATTAAAAAAAATTGGTCCAATTAAACGTCTTGCACTGATAGCTGCCCAAACACCTATCTTTTCAGCATGCAGAGGTGCTTCAACATACCTATGAGGATTATCCGCAGACCAGGTACGATAATTTTGCGAGTTAACATATCCTTGTCTGTAAAACCAAGCTTCGTCAGTAAAAAACGTTTTCTTAAGCGCTTCTTGATTGTTGTTAAACACACGTAAAAACCACTGACAAAAACGTAGCCTTTCAGGAAGATCATGTGGCAATAGCTCATGAACTGCAGTTAAACGATAAGGGTACAAGTGGGCATTTTTACGTAAAATTGTATGGCAAGTTCCTACAGAGAGGTTTACTTGCTGCGACAAATGACGAACAGAAGTATGGGGCTCGTTCTGCATAATCTCAGTCACTTCTGCAACGGCTTCATCTGTACGCTTTTTTGGTCGCCCACCCCCATTTCGATACAACACAGCCACTCTCATGGAACCGGGCTACACATCTTTTCAAGGTTTCTGCAAACTGCTGATGCACAAAAACCACATTTGGAAATTCATCACGGAATTCTGCAGTGCAGTTCTCTACTGAATAAGTCCAAACTCCGTCTACTTTTGTTGCATTGCGGAAATAACTTTCAACTATGAAAATTTTTTGTTCTAACGAAAACACCATTTTGTAATGCGCAAATTCTACCTACAAGAAATAATTTTTAGTGCATAATGCGATTTTGGAACTAATTACTTACAGGAGAGACAAGTAATCAACTGTCAAATAACAATTATTTAGATAACCTCAAAACATCAGGTGTTTGCGGCTCGGCAGCTGGTTATGAAGCGACATACATTTACCGACGCATAACTGATGCACAGCCTACTATAAACGTGGGAGTTTTTGAACACGGTTTACATTTAAGTATCAATTGCTGCACTATTAAAATATTACCGCAATAAAATTCAATAACTAAATACGCATAGAAGTGATGATCCCAGAGCACTTATGTTTTATTACACATGCGGTAAGAAACCTCAAAAATTTTAAATATTTCTACTAACCTACCGCCTTTATAAATGCTATTATTTAAGCTGTGTGTACTAAAGTGCTTCGTTCAATTTCACAGTCTTTAAACTTTTGCGTTCACTATTAACTTTTCATTTAAATGATAATGTACACGCAGCAACATCACCGAACCGAATACTTGGTTAATAACTTCAGTATAAAGTCTTTATTCGGATAATATGAGAAATAATTTGATATTTATTATAATAACACTATTACTTGTTCTATTTATTTGCATGCTGTGATTTAAATTGAAGTTACATTGTATAAAGTACTTAAAGTAGAAAACGTGTCATTATGGAGCAATACTCTACCCACATGCTTATTAAACTTGGGACACTTTCACTGATTAAAAAATCTTCATTATCAATTATCCCTAAACAGCACTTTTACGTTTCCTTGTCGTTCAATAGTCTAATTTTTTTGAATGATGTAATTTAAGTCTAAACCAAGTTACCTTGAAATTTTATCATTATTCGCGTAAGCGAATATTTAATTTCCCATACTTCCAGTATGGCAATGTACAGTTTTACATCTACACAAAAAAGCTGCTCTTTGCAAAATGTCGACCTATGTTTATACAGGGTGTTAATTTGAAAACGTCCAATGTGTTATATCTCTGGAAGTAAAGGTGTTGAACTTTCTACGGAACGTTTCTACATCATGGAGGGGATATCATTATGACTCATAAGGTAATCTACCCCGTTCAATCATTGCGCTTTAAGTTTCGCAACAATTTATTTTATGGTAACACCCACTTTGTTTTATATCGAAAGAAAGATCTTATAAAATTCTATTCAATAGTAGCAAACATTTTTTCCATCTCGTTTCGAAAAATTAAAAAAATAAACTCTAAAGTTTCTGAATCAATTATTGTAATTCAGATTTTAAAATATTGACTTAAATGTTCAAACTTATTTCCATTATTCCTTAGGTAATTGTAAAATCTATTCTCAAATTATCTCCGAACATTTTGGAATATTTGTAGCGGAATAGCTCGGTACTCCTGAATTATTCCTTGTCACAATTGTGAAATGGACTGAAGCTAAGTTTTGTAGATAACAGATTTGAAAAGACTCCATAGAAAGAAGTCTAATGGAGTTAAAGTCTGGAGATCTTTGGGGCAATTCTATTTTCGGGAAACGAGTCGAGAAACACATATTTGCTAATATTGAATAGAATGTTCTAAGAGCTTTTCAACGAGGTATCACAAAGTCGATGTCACCATTTAAAATGTTTTTGTTGGGGTTCCTAGAGCTTAGGAGTTGAATAAGGAGGGTTACTTTACGAGTCATTATGATTTCACCTCGATGTTGTAGAAACGTTTTATAGAAAAGTTCAGTACCTGCTTTTTACCTTTTGCTTCCAGAGATATAATAAATTGTACGTTTTCGAATAGACACCCTGTATATCCATATGTTAATCCATGGTTGTTATTTGAGATGACGAAGTACAAAGAAAATTAATCGAGTTAAACTTGTTCTCGAATCAATCCGAAACCGGAAACGGAAATTAGCGTGTTTTTTGGTATCATTTTTTCCAAATATCAATTGTTAAGATGGCAGTGGGAAATGTGGGAAATTTTTAGTTTCAAAACTAAGGCCGCTGCGATGTTTACAAAATTTCGACTTTAATATCCATTTATTAAAAAAGTATTAATTCAATTGAGTTAAACTTCAAATTATTGAGTATATATTCCGTAGGCATATATAAATATAGTGTGCAAATACATTTTCACTTAAGGTGAATTGAAAACTTTTTGATAATTATAAAAATAGCTGACGCTAACAAATAAAACTATTCAACTTTATAATTAACAAATATTATGTCTCAAAACCTGCTACAAGGATTTTTTCTTTTGCTCATTGTTGCAACTGGTCCCTGAGGCGTTCTGAATACGTTGCTGCATATCCATAAGACAAGCCACTTAACCGTGGATCGCTCAAAGCGTACATTTTGCCTGTAATTGCACGAATATTTAAATATTACCTAAATTTGGTTAACACAATCACTGCCACGACATTTTGTTTTTGTTTTCGATATTTATTAATTTTTTTACATTTTTAATATAAATATATATTTTTTAAAAGTCTATTTAGTACATGAAGTTAACAGAATGCTGTGGATATTTCAACCCCTAAACTGCACTTTATAGCTCCTTAATAGTGATAATGTCTAAATAGTATTTTCATCCTCTATTTAAGAAAATTATATATATATATATATATATATATTGCTGTGTTATTCACCCTACATAATCTATTTTGCCTACGTCATGTTTCGATCATGTTGAAAGGATACTGTTTTTACTGTTAATAATCGAGATTATGATTAAAGTTAAGATTAATTAGCTTATTGTGAACTAAATCACGCTCCGTTGGAGGTAATTGTTATCCTAATTTATAAATTTAAACCTTAAAACATAAAAAGGTATATTCCGAGCTTTCATGGTTTCTACGATTTACACTGTGTTGTATTAAAATGGTATTTTTAAGTGAAATTCGTGAGTGAACAGTTATGTAGCTTCGGTTTTTCATCTTGATGGATTGATGTGTCCAAAGTAATGTCGGGGCTCTGAAAAGTGAATAATTTAAATATTGTCATTTGAACGTTGTGAATTTACATATGTCAGTGTTAGGTAATATAAGGAACTAAGATTTATAATTCATGTTAGTAGTTTAGGTTCTATGGGAGGAAGGTTTTTATTTGCATTTATTCATGTAAATAACAACTTAATGTGTGAATTTGGTAGTTTTTACCAAATGGAGGTTAGATTTCATTTTTGCTAATAATTATGTAATTAACTGATTTTGCTGGTGTTAATATTTAAGTTTAATGGGGACTAGTTAATTGTTTTTAGTAGTTTAAGAGCTGAAATTTAAATTTTGTTAATATTTGAATTTCAAACACGTGTTTATAAAAGTGTTTTAAATCTTAATAATTTTGGTATCAAAATGTTGCTATTTTTTCATAGATTGCTTTTACGAATTTAGTTTTTAGAAATAATTAGTTCTTTAGGCTGTAAGAGTCGTTTTTGATTTAGTTGATAAGGAGTTTTTGGAAGGGGATTTATTTCCAAGCTTTCGATTGGTGGATTTTCAAATTTGAGGTACGGATTTCAGATTTTAAAGAATTGAGTGCTGCTAAAGTTATCAAACGGAGAGGACATATTGTCTTGTCACTTCGAGTGTTAAACTCAAGTCAATTTGGTCGATTTTTGAATGTTGAGGGGCGGAGTTATATTAATTTATATAATCAAAATGTGAAGTTAAGTGTTATACATAATTTGTATTTGTAAACAAAATTTAAATTTCGTGCAATTTTAAACTTGTGTTAAAGTTATTCTGATTTAATAAATCTTACCTGGTGTTGTCCCAGTTGAAGATTATGTTTAATGTATCTACGACATTCCTAAAATGTTAATTTCTAATTAAATTTAAATGATTCCTGAATTATAAAATTAAGTGAATTTCTTTCTTACCTGTTTTGACTTACAAGCTCTTGGTCCATTGGGAGTGTCATGGCTTCCATTTCATCATGTTTTTGAATTTATATTTCATCATTTGACTTTTGATAAATGTTACCGTCGTTGTATTTCGACATAGTTGACTCAGCTGATCACAGATGAGTGAAGCATGTCAAGGTCAGATTCCTGCGGATATCTACGAAGATATTTGAACTATTTTGCGGTATAGTACATTTTAGAACCTTTGCGGATGAGAAATAATTATGCGCGTATTTAAATAATTTAGTCCTTAATTGTATGTAAGCTATTATGTTGGGGAAGCCACGTCGTAAATATAAAATGAACCCTGAGATGTCTTATGCAATTTTATATGTGTGTTTATGTTAAATTTGACTGTTTAAGAAAATCTTGAATTTGACAATCTGTTTAATAATTTTATTTATTTTAACAGAACATAGTAATATATACATATATATCTATCATCATCATAAGCAGATCATCCTTTATTAATAATTTATAAAAAATGTTCGCCTTCATAGCTTGTGACTGTTGTCCGATGCAACACATTTGCAAATATTCAGAGACAGTTCAGTTCAAGTATGTTAAAGTCAAATCGAACAGTTTAGCTTATTTTTAAAATTAAATAGAAAAATAGATTAGGTTGGATTGCCGTCAACTAAACAAACCTAAGAAAAAATGGATTCTATTAAGTTGGCTATATATCTTATAAATGCTTGGAGATTTACAGACACGGAAAAGAGATAAATAAAGCCAGTACAGTATGCAAACATTTAGGGAAACTCCTTACCAACAAAATATTTAGAAAACCTAAAGACTTACATGTTTCTCCAACTCAGTTGCCATATGAATCACAAATTCAAGTACCACAGCAAATAAGATGCGATTTTTAATTTTTATTATGTTTTTTCTGTTTCTTAAAAGCAAGTTCGGACTTGCAATTTATTAAATGTCATGATAACAACATTCGTTTACTATTGCAGTATAATGTAAATCAGTTGTGATACACAGTGATTATTGATAATAAGCGTTAAACTGCATCTCAATCCCAACAGGTGAAACAGTATCTTTAATTTTTCGTCTTGTTCGAAAGTAAGATTTATAATAAGTATTTCGTGTTCTTTAAAAAACGTTATAGACAGTAGCAGGAAATTGCTTAAACAACTTTACTGACCCTCAGCTAACAGATCATAGGTGACAGCGAACAGTAACATTTAAGAGGACTTAAGCATGTAGTATGTATAAGCATTCGTTTTGTTGCCAATTTCAATAACATCTTTTATGGACTTAATTCTGTTTATTCTAAATAAATACAAGGAATAAAACTATGACACGGCACACTGTTTTCATTTGCCACATTTATCACAAATTGTCTTGATCAAACTGTATATTAATTATGGGAAAATAAAACAGGATATGTAGCCTTGTGTAAGCAACCTTTGTGTATCTAATCGCACGCATACGATTTGAATAAAAAAACCTGCTAAAAAATACAGACTTAATTAATGCACCCGATACCTGTCAGAACGATGACGGGCGCGAGCTGTCACATGGGTGTGTATATGTTTACATTTTAAACTCGACGTTCATTGCGACCAAGCGAGGCATCAATAATATGTTTGCTTATTAAATCTGTCCGTGATGACCTGTCATGGACAACTAATGTGGTCAACGGGTATAATATTATCACACGTGCTTCCGCGCAAATATTTAAGTAACATTCTTGTCAATTTTGAAGGTATGATTGGTTTTAGCTAACCGTACTATCAATGCAGCGTAGTAATAATTTCGAAAGATAATATAACTTGATATTTTAACGGAAGCATATATTTTGGAATCCAGGAACCCAAATAGATATCTAAAAAATGGACAGAGCAGTTCGCTTCAACTTTCCGATACATTAAACTGTCACCACCAAAGTATTTGCTATATACTTTGGTAAATACGCAGTGGCAGTTGATGTATGGGAAAGTCCAAGCGAACTACCCTGCTCAAAGCAATTAACAGATATTAAACAACATTAATAATAAAAAAAACAGACTGTTAAAATAATACCTGCAATAATAGAAAAACCTGTATAAATTATAAAGTTGATGAGTACGGATAAGTACGGAAATTTATAATTTTTACACTTTATTATACATTAATTGTTTAAAAAAATATAACTGAAGTTAATAATGTGTATGATGTCCACGAACGGATAAGAAGGTTTGATATCTTTTTGACAAATTATCAGAGAGTTCTTGTGAAATCGTATCCCATTGCTCTCTGAGAGCAATGCAAAGTTCCAGAATTGCACGTGGTAGCATATTTCGTCCATCCATGCATTGTTATGTTCGTTTCAAAATTGCCGCTTTATATGAATTAATTCTGTAATTTGTTTGCCGCTTCGTAAGAATTAATAACGTTATTTTAATTGCAGTCTAATTTTGGGTTACCGTTTCGCTATTTTGTTTTCTCTTTCTGGGTTTGAGTTATGTTGACAGTTCCCTTTTGTAGGCTCAAAATTACCGATTCTTGTTTTTCTCGCGCGTGGCCTTAAGCACTTCCGAGAACCCACGTGTCCCTTATTCTAGAACTTTTACATAACATTTCGAAATATGGTGCAATTTTTTTTGTGGGGGAAGGTGCAGATTCCCGTAGCGTTTTTCAGTCAGTCTTTGACCGTTCCTGGTTCCGGTTTTTCCCAAATTACATCCTAAGAGAAGGGCCGTAAATAAATCGAGTGGGGAATAAGCTTGGGTCCGAGACGAACGTTCAACTAGCGCGGGTTGTTTTTCGCGGCACCTGTTAAATTAAGTATCGTACCGAATATTGCTTTAGGCAATTAGTATCATTTCGACAAAGTGGAGTCGGATCTATATCAGTTTTAACAGTGTAGCCTGATTACAGAACAATCAATTGTGATTGTGTTTTTCTTCGCTTTATTCGGATAAAAAGGGTTGGAACCCGTGAAAAGGTGATTGTTGGGAATAATTTACTTCCCCAGGAGAGTATCTACCCACGTTTCGCCCCCCCCCCTGGTTTCCTGAGGCCTTCTACATTTTTCCCGGACCGGGAAAAATACCCCTTTCTCGACTGTACCTGCATTTGGAAATCAACCCTGCCTCACAACGAAAGTTAGGTAAAACAGACCAGTTTTTGTGTGTGGTGAAAAGAAACTTGCGCGCGACTTGAAAATTTGACGCAATTAAACTTTGTCTTGTTAAACCAAAAAGCGACCTTCAGTCGCTAATCAGTTTTTTATTTGCACTAATATCTGTAGAAATGAATTTTGTTTATGTTGTATGACTTCTGTATACTCAACGCCACTAACCACGCAGAATTCAAAAGATTTTAAATACCGTTGGCCATGGGCGGCGAGTTCCCCCTTTCTTGAACGTTCAAAGTATTTTGTTGTAATTTAGAATTATGAAATCACTTTTGCCTGTCATTTTCGTTGTACTGTCGTTTCCAATAATTTTATTATATGTGTTTTAAAATTTACTGCCTCCTTTATTTTTGTGTACTCTGTATTTGTTTGTGTAAAAATTTTGCAAGCTCCAAATATATAGGAGGAGGCACAATAAAGCTAATGTCCATTCCCGTAAGCTGTTCGCTTCTCGGCCTTCCACGAGGACCTACAATCAGCTGGATTTGGATGGTGGCGCCCACTTATTTTGACTTACTCTGTACACAACTAAAGATTTTCTCCCATAAGCGATTTTCACAAACTCCCCCTACTCCTCTGAACTAAGCTGCAGGCCTGTTTCCATCTATCTGGTTACGGGTCGTCGGAAAGGCTCGATTGGTCCGTAACAGCATCCCATGAATATCGGATCAGATTACCATCAAGGGAATTTGCTGGCCAGCCTATTCCATCGATTATCCACGTCCACGATATTTGCTCGATGTGGATGAACATTGTCATCCATCAATTTGAAGTGTTCTCCCACTGCTGCTGTGTACGGAAGGACAATGGGTCCCAGAATGTCATCGAGATACCTTTGGGCACTAAGAGAGCTATTCTGAATGAAATAAATATCCGTATGACTTCCAATACTTATCCCGGCCCATACCAACACATCGCCACCTTCATGTTGCGACCGTTCTCGGACAAATTGTGGATTATTTCGTGTTCCAGGTTCCCGTCAAGTTATAAAACACCTATTAATTATCTGTTAGCAATCTTAATTCGTCACTAAACAATACTCGATCCCATTTATTATGGCCCCAATTTCTGTGCTCCTCTGTCCACATTCTGCGAGTTCTTTTATGATTTGCAGTAAACCAGTGGTCTTGGAGCACATAGGCCGAAGTCATGAAGACTTTTCTTATTGTTTGTGTTGTACCAACAGCAGCAGTAAGCTTACCTCGAAGCTGGGTTACAGAAAGGGTTCGATTTCTATGTGCATGTTGCGAGAGGTAACTATCCATCTCTTGGTGTTGTTGACGCTGGACGACCATGACCTTGTCTTCGCCGAACATTTCTCGTTTACAGGTAACGGTTCCAAAGTCAAAAAATTACACTTTGGCTCACCGCAAACGTTTTAGCAATATCTTGCTATGTTCGTCCACCTTCCAATTGATCTACGGCCCTCCAAGCCTTTAATTCAGGCCGATCATGGTGCTGTTCTATTTTTAAATTCAATAAAAATAATAAAAATCACCACTAGTACGAAGAAACGGAAAGTCTGACCTGTGACCAAGACAGTTAAACTTGCAGAAACAAATGAAAACGCGGCAAAGCATCCGGTTTATTGTTTAAAAATGTTACAGTTAAAATATAAACGTACCTATTTGCTGGTGTTATTATAACTGCTTGTATTTTTATTATTAATATTGTTAAATGCCCGTTAATTGATTTGAGCAGTGTATATTAGTTTATCCCAAATTCAAAGGTCACTACTCATATTTTAGGAACGGTAAAATGTGCAACTGCAGTTAAATGAGAAAAAGACCCTAATTTGTTAGGTTAATTTATTGATGCTTTTGTGTTTTCGGAAATGGCGCACTTCATGATACTTACCGAAGCACTTAATATTTTCCTTAGCTAAGAAATGAATCAGATAAACCCAATATTTTAAAATTCATATAAACAAAGTGGGAGCAACAAATACTTAACATACCAATACCAATATACATTTCATAGATAAGCTAATTGTTTAATAAACGGTGTAAAATTAGCACCAGTAGTAAATCTAGCAAATTCCCTCTCCTAGTTCTTGCAAATAATATTAACAATACAACAAATATCCCTACATCGTTAATCATTTTATCTTAAACGATCGAGATATATGACCTTAAGAACGTGGTTATCAGAAGATCTAAGAGGCCCCTTTGCGCCTATTTTGCATCTTGTATTTTTAAATGAATATCTGTACGCCGATTAGAAGTACATACTACTTTCAGTTGTCCGTAATTGTAGTATCTTCACCGAAATTATGTCAAATTATTACTATATTTTCATTAGTTATTTAAATAAGTAGTGAAACATTAGTTTTATATTATGTACCATTCAATACCGTGGGAAGTACGTTGAGTTTTGCGTTCAAGAATGTTGTTTGTACATCGAGGCGATAGTCTCATTATCATATCAAAGATTGAACGTGCCATTTGATGAAATTTCGAAAATAGAGTTTATCTTAGCGCCTCATGAAATAGTTACCAAGGAAGCAATACAAATTGGTATAATTTTTATTGCTCCTAGTTTTCATGTGAATTTGCGAAAATTTCGTTGCGTTTCGACTAAAATATGAATGTCTCTGTCGTCGAGATTTCAGCAGAGATTGAAGATGCTGCGAATACAGCTGCATTGGTGTTGATACCTGAAAAATCCAAGATAAGGTACGAGTTCGCCTACTGTTCTTTCAAAGTAATATGAAAGTCGTAACCAGCATTAATGAGAAGGTGCTTGCGTATTTTTTAATGTTGGAGATGATGATTTTTATCTACAACATCATTGGTATTTCGACTTTTCCAAAATTAACAGCTTTCCTTCAAAGGAAAACCGATGAATACGTGCCGAAAAATCAAAAGTTTTTACCAAGGACGAAATTGATAGATTTCTCACGGAGACATCGGATCATGTTTAGTTAATCATCAAGGTATTCGAAAGTTTCGGTATATTTTCTAAACACATACATTTTTATCTAAACTATTTTTTAAAGTTGTTACAATAACCGGAATAGCTGGAGTTTGTCGTAAAAAAATGAACTACATAAAATGACAGTAGATGATGTCGAAGATAAAAATTCTATGATACTGATAAGAATACCAATTCAAAAAACCACACTCAACGTACTTTTACTATATATGAAAGAGATGGAAAAGACGATATACAATATCTCGAAATATTTAGGATTAATATGAGATCCAAAAATACGTAGCATCGACGTTCTTTTATGAAATACAATTTAGGAAAATGTGTATGGGCATGAATACTCTTGCAAAAACTCAAATGGAAATCGCAAAATTCCTGAATTTAGAAAATCCAGCTATGTACAGCGGGGGTTAAAGATCTTCTGCGACGTTGGTAGCCGATACAGGAACTGACATTCTTGGTCTAAAAATACATGGCGGTTGGAAGTCTTCAAAAGTAGCAGAAAGTTACGTAGCGGAATCTCTTCTAAATAAAATAAAAGTAGCTGACAACATTTTTAACAAAATAAACAAGAATTGAAATCAAGCTTCAAGCTTCAATGGACCCTATTGCTGGCCCATCTTCAAGTCTATTTGTTAAAGAAACGCCGACGCTGATGCTCTGCACAAGCATCTATTTCTAGAATTGATGCGCTTATGAAAAATGTCAATCCTTCATCAGTAGCGATTCGAATTCCTCTGAGAAATTGGATAAATTTGTCAATTGTCAATAGCAATAAGTAATTTATTTGTAAAATTATTATTGCCTATTGGCAATAATAATAGTTAATGATAAAATATTACGTTTCATGAACATAATCAGTTACTTACTTGTTTAAAAACGTCATCAATAATGACAAATTACTGACATGGTACTAGGAAATGATTTCAGTTTGTTATCTTGGTGAAGGACTTATCTCCAAAGGCATTCCTCAGCCAAGTTACTTTAGTTCCAGTTCCTGCTGAAGATGGTAGCTTAGTTGCCGAAATACGTATTTAGGTGTTCTAACTACCGTGGTGTTAAGGGGTTTTTCGAAAGGTTAAATATAAAATCTTGTCTAATTTTCGTATGCGGATAGTACTGATGACATATTTGACCTCATACATTTCCCATGTCCCTCAACATGTCACGTTTCATAAAGATCAGTTTACTACATTGAATTATAGAGCGCCAATGTATTAATAGTGGCGGTCGTGGGCCAGAGCTCAGCCCGTTAGACTTCCCGAGTAGATGTCACTTTATTGAAAACCTTTTTCAGGTATCAAATGAGGCTTTATTTTATGCGAAAACTTTAGTTATAGACGAGAACTTTTGGTTTGGCGACAGACGAGAACAAATGATATGATAAAATTACACCGAAAGTGAATCGGTGGTATCTAACGTCATAGGATTCAATTGCGTTACTCTTCAGCAACCAGGTTTAATTGAAAACCTTGATTGGTGTTTATTACGCTACTTCAACGAATATAAATTTATCTATTGAAGGGGTTTTATGGAACACATCTATATCTAGTAGCAATTTTGTTTTATATAATTTATTGCGAGTGTTTCAAATAAAGGCAAATAAAAATGTAACTGTCTATAAGAACTGGATTCCCAATATCCGACGGTATACTAAAAAAATCAGTGCTTCGTAATGAACTGCTTTATATGTATTCAGAATACATCATTAATATTGTGACTGTGATGAGGACTAACATTTTCAACACTATGATTAGTTTTCGGCTTGGATCGCGTCGTCGATTGGAGGTCACACTCAACAAAGTCCGGATTACTGGTTACTGTTTGTGAACCAAAACAAACTAACGTTTCGCAAGACATTACAGTTTGCATCTTCAGAGTTCTCGTAGTACGCGAGCAGAACGTCGTAGTTCTGGTTGATCGTCGTCATCAGGCGGGAACAGGTGCGGCAGGGCATGACTGTGGGAGCACGGTATTGTTTCCAAAACTTTAGAGGATGAACTACCGGTGTCCAAGCTTTGCTGAGCCTGAACCCATCCTCTCTGTTGATGTTATTGGGTTGTTTCTCAATCTCAATTGCTTTTTGTATGATTCTTGAAAAGTAATTCGTAATTTTAGCAAGCACTGGAGCATTTTCAAAATCCATTTTGTGGCCAGTTATGCTACCGCCGATTTTGTGATGCGCTTATGTTTTCAGTCACCTATATGCTCTCGGAGTCTCAACTCAATGGAACGCCCAGTTTGTCGAATATACAAAGTGATTTTTTAAAAAGTCAATTGCAGTAGCCTATGGATTTGCCGTCTATATTAAGCTTTAGAATCTGACAATATGAAAATTGTAACAGAAAGAAAGAAATCTTGACGAAAAACCTGTAATTTACTTACCTTAATAAATTACAAATCAGTTGCAACTAAATACTTGTTCATTTTCACATTTTGTTGGGCCAAAATACTACCTGAACTGTCACACAATTTGACATACAGGTAAATGTCATTCAAAGCTCATTACACCTGACTGCAGACGGAATAGCTTATTTTCTAGGCTTGCTGCAATTGACTTTTTAAAAAATCACTTTGTAGTTTGTGCATAGTGAACAGAGGATGTTGTAAATACCGGCAGATTTTAAGCTAGAAGTATGATCTTTAGCTGATCGGAAACCATTGCCTAGGGTTTCGTTGGTTGTGAAAATTGTTTTTACGTTGTGTCTTGTTAAAACATGCCCTATCTTATCCGTAGTACCTTTACTGTATGGTAAAAAGGCTAACCATCCGGAGGTGTGGATTCCTCTTTAGCCCTGGGATTTTCTGCTCTGTGGATAGCTTTTCGAATTCCTGTGGCTGTATAACCGTTGCATAGCAATGATAGCAGCAGGTGTCTTCTCTTCTTGTATATGTATACTATCATATACGGATAGCTCTGGTAGTCAGAGTTTTGAGCACGGTGTGCGTCTCCTTCTTGTACACAGCATGCCCTAAGCTGCCACTGGGTTTTCTGTTGACACGAACATCTAGGAACGGAATACTGGCATCTCTCTTCACTTTCATAGTGAATTGGATGTTATTGTGAATTGAGTTAAGGTGTTCTAGAAACTGGTTTAGGGTTTGGCGTCCTTGAGACCAAACCACAAAGGTGTCATCCACATATCTAAACCAGGATTTGGGTTTCAGGTCCGTTGATGCTAAAGCTTTGGTTCCGAAGTCCTCCATGAATATATTAGCGAATCCATGGCCGATCCTTTGACCTGCTTATATAAGTTGCCAATCCATCTAACACCTAAAAAGGTGTTCTTCAAACAAATTTCCACTAATAGGACTATATCTTTCAATAGTTTGTCTTTTAGTATCACTAGTGCATCCTTTATGGGGACTTTGGTGAACAAAGAAATAACATCTAAACTCATTAGAACGTAACTTTCGCACACGCGAAACTGTTGATTTTCTTGACAAAAACCCACGAATCTCTTATGTAGGTAAGTGGGCGGAGTTTGGTAGCTAAGTATCTTGGTAAAGCCTGTGTGGGAGAATTTATCGCACTGACAATAGAGGTAGGTACTGAGAGGTACTCCATCATTATGTATTTTGGAGAAACCGTAGATGCGGGGAGTTGTTGAGTTTCTGGGTATTAATTGATTTTTCTCAGTTGTGTCAATTGTATTAGAGCTTTTGATCGCAGCTGTAGCTTTCGAGACACGAGGGTTAAGCGGATTGCGTTTTAGCTTTGTATAAGTGGTGTCGGATCATAAGGCCTCCATTTGTACATTGTAAACTCACGTGTTCATCACAACAGTAGCATTACCTTTGCATGTACCTTAATATGAGGATATCTTTGTTTTCTATGAGTACCTTGGCTGCCTCTCTTCCTTATCTTTACTGATATTAGAACGAGGTGGTTCTGCTCTTCTTATTATGCGTAAGACATCCTGTCTGATGCGTTCAGATATTTGTGTAGGTAATTTGTAAATTGATGCTTCCACGACAGCCACTATATCTTCTCTGCAATTCGGTTAGGGGTTGTAGCAAAATTGAAACCTTTCTTTAGCAAGAATGTGGTCCGGTCATCCAATTGCAGGTTGCTCAGGTTTATTATTATCTTGTCAGTTGGTAATTCCTTCCGGGATGGCTTCGGGACTAACTTTTCATATTTCTTGATTTGCTTGGCGGTTGCAAATTCTAACATCCTTTGGGTTGTTTAAGTATAATTGCATCCATTTTATCCTATACAGAAACTTCTAGCGTGCTGGAGAGCTGTAGATGTAGATCATGTAGTTTGTGGTCAATTTTATACAAATCTATGCGAATTCTCCTAATTGTCTAATTCTACCTCAAACAGGGTTACAGTGGCAGCAGGATGCGGAACCGTGTATTCGGATATCCCCGCAAACATTTCCCATACGCAATTTATTTATTTTTAGGAGCCTGAAACTAGTTTCTCGGAAGACCCGTTCGTTGTGCCGACTTCCCAGATGGTATTTGATGAGCACAAGCTTCGGTAATACCTTGTTGTCACGACAAGGTTTAAGATAGGCCAAATCTGCCAATAACTTGGTTTCCTTCTGTCAGGATTGGTCAAATATTCTAGTTGGGAGATAATCATCTTTCGCAGTTTATCGAACTGTCAACACATAGCTTTTAACAGTTCGATAAACCGCGAAAGCCTCAAACAATACGACTACAATTTTCTAAGATTTTGCTTAAAAATTGAGAAATAACTCATTTATGAGGATTTGTGTTACCCAAAATATCTTGCTTACTCAATAAAGAATTGGCATAAATTTTAAATGGAATAGTTTTTTAACGTAAGCATGTTAATAAAAAAATGATCTGGAATCATTTAACTTGAAAATTTTGTAAATATTGATGTTTCGGTAACGTCTGGGTATTGTGATTTGAAATTATTTTAAGGGCAGGTAATTATAGATCAAGGGTTTGCCGCCTTATTTTTGTTTTAAAAATAATTACAGCTAAGTGGTCAAGATTTTCTTCGACTTGGCTCCTGCTCTTTGTAGGGATAGTGAATGTCAGAGGAGCAAGAGACCCTATTTAGCATATTGAATAAACCGCCCATTCATCTTACTCCGCTCCAATTAGCGATGAAGACGTAAAGATCACAGTCTTAAATGGCACGGATTTACTTGCAATAACGAGCTGATTAAGACGTATAGCTGTAAACAACCGGGATCGAATCATAACACTGATTACGCGGACAGCATACAAATCGCAACGGCGTTTTAATGAGTTGTTTCTGCACAATAAAGCGCTAATAAGCCCTTGTTTTCTAGATAGTGGATTTGTATGTCGATTTCTGCTTTAAAGCAGAACTAGACGAAAAGGCATATACGTAAATAAAATATTACAAGTTGACAATATTTATTAATATATTAAAATTTGGAATCGTGGTAGTTTTACTGTAAGTAATTAAGTAGCAAAACCATGGAAATCAAGTTGAAAAAACTACGACGCCGAAGGTGCAGCGAATTTTTAAAAAGGCAATCGATTTTTATGGCAAATTATTAACAAAATTTTAATTTTTAATTCAAAAAAATGAACTTAAATGATTTTTGAAAAATGAATAGTACCATTGAATTCTACTTGAGCCAATCTATTACAGGTTTAAATATTTGTACCTATTTCTGAAACACCCTGTATATATATACAAGCGTTAGTGCTATCTTGATGTAATTATATTCATTCTTTGCAATACATATACAGAAAATAAAAATTAACCATATCCGCGTAGCTTTGGCGAATAAAACGGCTGTCACTGTTTTATTTTTATTAAGAACAAAAATCATAGTCAAATTTCCAGTGACCATTAAAATTGCATTTTGCAGGATTGTTGATAAACAGCAAATATTGGAATCTATAAAAAATTGAAAATATTAAATAACAACCTCACCAGTTTTAAAATATTTTTCGCCTTTTAGCGGAGTGTGTTTAATTATGTTACTACATATACATATCGACCTTGTTGTAGAATTGTTTGGTTTTGAAGTAATTTGAATGTAACTCAAAAATAATTCTTGATTATTTTCTCATAATTTAACGAAAATAGGCAACACACCTAACGTTGGATTGTCGTTCTACCGAGCACCTTGCTGATAAGGTACAAGGATTAGTGTACCATGCCATAATACCTTAGTCCTAAGCTATTATCTTCAGGTAAAAATGTATATTTACAACTTGTTTTTTACATGAGTTTTGAATCTCAAAGAAAACTTTTAATCATTTGATACCTAGTTATGGTGTTTAGATAAAAGAATATTTTAACCATAATGAAAATTTATTTGATTTTATATATTATTTATTATCTCTATTTCATAGCGTAATTATACAATTTAACATAATTTAAATCCCAGTAAAAGTTTAAATACATAAGATTATGATTAATTATTGACAAAGTTAGTCAGAACGTAATTGTAAATATAAATGGTTTTTTATGTTATGTACTAGTTACTAAGTTCTTATTATATCTCTCCAATTGCTAACTATCTAGGATACCTGGGGTCAATAATCTCAGGCAGCAATGCCGATAAATAATAGTTTTTCAGTTTTGGTAGCATTGTTTCAAGCCAAACAGAAGCATAAATTTTAAATATTTTAATAATTTCCACTGAAATTTTACGAGGGGTCCAAACTACAAATTTCTCTTTCAATTATATTTAATTGTCCCCGAATTTTATGCATATAATTATCTTTTTGTTTCAATTTTAACGTTCCTTAGTGTATTTCACAAAATTTCTTCTTCTTTTTCCGATTTATTAACCCTTATCCGAGTCTTCCGGTGTTGAATAACTTTCTCTATCCGGCTCTGTCCATCCACTATCCGTCCTGCATTTGACGGGATTTCCCAAAATTTAATACACTTATTTTCTGCAGCTTCTTTTCCAGTTGCAACTCTTTGATTATTTCCGCCGTAGATGTATTCTGTGACTCTCTAAACTCCATCGCTTTTCTAACAGAAGTCATATTTTATAATATTTTGCAAGATTTCCTTTCTTAACTTTGTATCCGTTTTTTGGCCGTTTTGCACATTTTCTCACTTTGTTAATGTCTGCAGTCTAAAAGTTTCCTCTAAACAGTGCTGTCACCGTCACCTACCAGTTTAATATATTTTATACCATACATCGTAACATATTTCTGGAATCCTTCAACAATAATATTAGCTTCCATAGTGATTGAAGCTCCTGTCCAATTTCTAGAACAGGTATGTTCATGGAAAGCTTTGTTCTGATGTAAATCATTTCTGGCACATATCAGACAATATTTATTTTTTGCTGCCATATACAGCACGTTTTTTTGTTTTTAGTCCTGCTATACAACCAACTCCGGAAATTGCATTATAATTAGTTCGATATCTAGATTTACCCCAGACCCCGTCTCACGATTCAACACCCCCATTTTGGCCTATAAAAGCAGAAGTAAGTTGTTATGCAGGGATTCTTGATCTAAAGATCAAGAAACACAGTTCCTCTACAAGTTCCCTTAACCCGTCACCTGCCCAGCGCTTCGAGATATTTCAGCAGGTTACGGGCTTCCCTTGACGATTATGCTTCGAGGTGCCTGAGCTGCAGCGTCAAGTTCTATTAATCATTCACGTGTCCAGCACTTTGAGGTATATCAGGAGTTTACGAGCTTCCCTTGACGATTGCACTTTGAGGTATCTCAGCTGCAGCGTCAAGTTGCATTAACGATTTACCTGCCCAGCGCTTTGAGGTGTATCATCAGCTTACGAGCTTCCCTTGACGATTGCGCTTCGAGGTACCTCAGCTGCAGTTTTAAGTTCCATTAACTATTCACCTGCCCAGCGCTTCGAGGTATCTCAGCTGCGGCATCAAATTCCATTAACGATTGACCTGCCCAGCGCTTTTGGGTATCTTAGCAGCTTGCGGGGTTCCCCTGACGATTGCGTTTCGAGGTATCTTAGCTGCACTTTGAGGTATTTCAGCAGCTTACGGGCCTCCTTTGATGATTGCGCTTCGAGGTATCCCAGCTGAAGCTTCAAGTTCCTTAATCCTTCACCCTGCATCTTCAGAAAAGTACCCTATATACAGACCTATCTCTTTATAAACGGTTTGTAGCCTCATTTGATGCAGTAGTAGTTGCACTATCCACTCCAAACTTTCCGGCACGCATTTTCTTCATTTTTGTTTTTGTTTAAAATATATGAAGATAGTAATTTGCTAGTATAAATACT
This sequence comes from Limonius californicus, assembly GCA_014611495.1. NCBI lineage: Eukaryota > Metazoa > Arthropoda > Insecta > Coleoptera > Elateridae > Limonius > Limonius californicus. Next base: position 9,978 of record JABXWE010003044.1, on the reverse strand, counting down.
TTCTCTTAGTTTATTCAAATAGTTCCAGGGGTCACTGTAGAACAAATTATTCCTCTTAAACAATATTACTTGTTCGTTAAAAGTTCAGTGTTTAAAATTGGTGTATGTACAGTAACAATATATTATAGTATTCTCTTGCTAACAGTTCAATGTGGCAGATGTATTTTTATGTACTTCATAGTACATACCAAGGTATTTTTTCAGTCAAATTTAAAAATCATATTATCCGAGTTTTTCAGTTATCTGTGCACATTTATCCGGTGTTTAACATGGATAATCGAGAGTTTGTTGTACTATTTGATATTCTATCTGCACTAACCTCATGATATCAGACATTTTTTGAATTTATATATTAATTAGTTTTAAATAGGCCCCATGTGAAAAATTTATGAAATAAACGGTCTCTTGCATAAAAAAATCTTTAATCTATGATAAGCGTTAAGGGGAAAATAGAAGATTTCAACTTTCTAAGGTGTACTACATATCGTTCTATATAAATTATAAGCACGTGAACTTAAACCTTCGTTCCTCGCTCGTTGTAATTTGTTTCATTTATCATTTTCCTGTAATTTATTATATAAAAACTTCTACTGAATCCAGCGGTAACTAGAAACATTTTAGTTTAACCTCAAAACATAAATTGTTGGTTTGATCTTAGAAAATGAAATAGTTTTACGGCAGAAGTGTGCTCGGTGTTTTAGATTCAGTAGTGATGGTAGATTTGAACATTCGTTTTAAGGTAGCGGATAACTTCAGCTAATTTCCTAACTTTAGAAATAGGCCATTAACTAATAGTGTTAATAGGTAACCTGAAGATAGCAACTGAAAATCTCTACAGTCCTTTGACTCTCTCGAGAGAGCTTGGCGATCTCCCATGTGCTTATGATGTGCATGTGAAGTACACAAGCTTTGAAAACTTTTAGTGTAACGCGAACCTCGAACCGCGGAAACCGTCTTGCACTTCTTCTGCGGAGAAAGAGTTCCAGCAAGAAATACTTCGGTGGTTCGTCATTGCCTTCTGAATGAGAAATGAGAAGAAGGCTTCATTAATAGAAATATGTTTAGTTATTCGCCACCGTAACTTGCTGTGGCCTCATACATATGCAATGAATTGCTACAAAACCCGAAGGAAACCCCTTACCACTATAATATTTAGAACACCTAAATACGTATTTCGGGCACTAAGATCCCTGCTAATTCTTCTAATGAACTTAAACTATCTAAAGTAAATTTGGCCGAGGGAAACAACAGCAAGTCAACAATGGAGGTAGTATCATCAGCTCATCCAAATAGTTATGTATTTTGGTTTTCTAAATTCTGTGGTGGTAAAGGGTTTCTATCCAACTGATTATTACTTTCTCATTGAGATAATTAATTTTTTGGTTGCTTTTAGACGTGGAAATAAAATAAGTTCATAAGATTTGCAATAAATATGTTTTGCCCTTTTATGTATGTACCTTCATTCACTTTAGTTTTGCCCACCTATTTAATTTACAAGACCCACCCATTCTTACACAAGTGCTACATGTGCTGTCGACATTTATTGGAAACCCAAGTGATTTGTGCCAACTTGTTTAGATGTCTGCTTCTATAAATATTAGCCAAGCTATAACGTTTAAAAATAATATATAAAGTTTTAATAAACTATAAAGTATGCCAAATTGAATATGTTTCATTGTCATATTTATAATATAATAATGTGCTTAAAACAGTTCATAAGAGCAAAATCGAAACGAATAAAATACTGGAGTACCTACACTGACGATATTAATAGCAAGAATAAAAAACAATGTTTTTGTGTTAATATTCATAGTTATACTTGGGTTATGAGATTATTTTTATATTAAAGTTGTCAAAGCATTTATGTATTTATTGTTCTGTACACGCGTAAAGCAATGTATGTATGTATGTGTCGCTGATCTACTAAAAATAGCTGTTATTTCTCACCACTTTTGTGGCGAGGACAATTACCCTCTGAAATTTACCTATTTGTTACAACATTCCAGATATATAAATCCACTCTGAATAAAGTTTGTAGTAACTTCCAGAACTTCATAGAACTAACTGTATACACCTCTATATTAATTTGAATTGGCTTCATGAAGCTGCAATTCAAGCTTTGCTGTGTTTATGCCCAATTTATTAAGACAAAATCAATAAAATACTTCATGGAAGTATCTGCTAAGATATGTTAGGTCTACAAGATATTTCATTACTGAAAAAAATGTACAGAGGGGAAAAGAAAGCCACGAAATTTGCTATCCCTAAAATTTGCTGGAACCCTACGGACTACTCAGTTAACTGTTGATTCTACATGGTGGACCCTTCCAAATGTCAGATTAGCAAGAATGTAAGTAATATTATTTATACAAAACCCTGATCTCCTGTTGTTACTTCACGAGAAAGAGATCAGCTGTCTTGAAAGGAGATCAGCAAGTTAGAGAGCAAGGAAGACTTTGTAGATTCAAATGACAATTCAGAGGTGGTGGTGCGCAATTTACAGCTTAGAGGAAGCGTCACCAAGACTATTGTAGCTTCTTCGCCTGTAAATATGGGCTTAATATGGGCTTAATATCTTCCCATGGCTCACTCGGTGTCCCTTAAAACGGATTCCAACACCAGTAAGATTTTGCTGGACGTTTTGAAGTATGATGGGTACGGCTTGGAGATCATAGCAAATTTAAAAATTGCAGCTGTCCTTATGGGTCTCACGGAGGTTTACCAAGTTTCGTCGTTATATTTGCGTATGGCACTCCAAGGCATAAGCAGGACTGGCCGCAGCAAACCGAGTTCTCTATGGGGAAGAACTATATCAACTGGAAACCACTGGTGAACCCTTGAAATGTATGAGTGACACCGCTGCACATGAAGTTAGGCTTTACCAAGCAATGCAGATGATACTTTTTAAGACTTTTTCTTATGCTGTCTGAGGCGAAGGTCAAAACCGGCGTTTTCGTCGAACCATAAATAAATCACATGCTGGAGTGTATTGAATTCCCCAAGAAGCTATTAGTCAGTTGCAAGAGCCTTGGAACAGCTTTGTTGTTTTGGTTCGGGGCTTCCCGGGCTGAAAACTATGTGGAGCTAGTTGAGACTCTGGCGAAGAACTACAGTACAATGCTTGATGCTGATCTCAATAAATTTAAGGATAATAAGGGAGTGTACTCGAAGGAGCAAAGCGGGGACTTTCACCAAGACAGGAATTTAAACACCGCTACCAAAGATAGTACAATGATAACATGATGGGTCACTACATTTGGGAGCTGATTCATGAAGGTGATGTAGTGTATAATCGCAAATTTCAAAAAAACTATTCGTCGTTAAATCTTCCATGGTCATTTTTATAAAACTTCACTATAAATACATGTTGATTTTGATTAATTGGTATGTTGTTGTTTTCTTTCTTTATGTGAACAAAATGACGCGAATTCACCTATTTTCTCATTGACCATATGTAAATGTTTTTTGAACTTCATCACAAAATCAAAGTAGGTACCTACAAACCAAGATAGGTTTACATTTTTAAAATTTTTCAAGAAACATCGAACTGTACTTGACGTGTGCAACACGCTCTATTTCAGTATTCTTAAAAGTATATATTGATGCCATTCTGTATTGTTTCTATTTATAAACGTAGAGAAACTTCTTTCGTGGACAGAATCGATCCGTTTGAATAAAGAGCAGAGTTTGACAATAAAGAATTCGGGTGATTAATCAATTCTCATGTGTGTCCATTAAAAGTTTGATTTTTTCCGAGTAATTGACGACATCGATGTCAATATTAAGGCGATCAATCTTTTTCTCGGAGTCGGTTTAAAACGACAAAATCCGTTACATCCCTCTGAAACAATCCCTCGCAAAACTCCCTGAAGCAATTGAAACATAACTACCGAAAACTTGAAGCCAGCTATAACTTGTGCTGTTATAAAGCCATATAATCTAGCGGGTAGTTGGCAACCCGCCGCGCTATAGGGGGAGGCTTTAAGGGTGTAAATAACAAACAAGTAGCTAACTGACAGTGTCGCGCTAGTGCTTGCCGCTATTTACACAGAGCGTTGAGATAATTGAAATATATTGTCTAAACCTTGATTGTTTGCCCGCCTAGTGGTCTGATCGCTTTGCATGACGTTTACTAAGCACTTTACCCCAATCTCCCCTTTGATTCATGTTTATGGTTAACTTTTGCTACGACATAAATTTCGGTCGTGTACTACATCGTTGTTATTGTAACAATTCAAATACTCTTGGAAGAGAAATAGGAAAGACCGTGGAAAATTTAACGTAGTAAGTCGAATGACAAAATATGCTTTTTATACCCGAAATTAAAATTTTATCACAAATAGATAATCTTGGTACTTCGTTGTGAATAAAGGTGAATTATTTAGAAACGTACAGTTATTTAGAAAACTAAGGCAATTCTATATGGTTGGATTAAAATTAGTATTAGTCCCATGTATATGAACTAAGAACTTGGGTTAATGGATTTTATATTAGTTTATCGCAGTAATATCTTTGTTTATACAAATAATAACGTTCAAGGTCTTCATTGAATTTTAATTTTCTGAATTGAAAATTTCAAATAAGACTGAAACTGTTTGCTTGGACTTTCCTGCACATCAAACTGTCCTGCTTGTTTACAAAAACATACAGTTTATTTCAAATGTAAAGCTCACTGTTACAGAATTGGTAAGAGGTAAAACTTCGGTTAAATAAGAAATAAACGCTAATTTATTGATGCTTTAGTAACACATTGCCTTCTGGTTGTAATCAGTAAGCCAAGGATGGATTTTCATTCTCGAGCTGTATTTAAACAATGTGTGACAGCAAATATAGTAGCTTGAAATCAGAAGTTGGTGATTTATTAATGGTATTTACTATATACCCCATGATAAATACTATCCACTCGAAAGCAACCAAGCACAGAAAGCAATAATTAGGTAAAGTGCACATTTTAAAATACACATGAGCTCTGAGAGCAAACAATTCAGAAACAAATATCATATTTACAGCTTCCTGCGTAGACTAGTTTTCTAATAAAGTGTGTAATATAATAATTGTAATTGCATCTGTAGCTGATTCCATGCTCATATTATTTTGCAAAAAAATACCAATAGATCAATCTGTAAATCGGAAATGATGTATACAAAATTTGAAACATATCAGCTTGCAGTGCAGTGGAAGTTTTAATAGCAGCATCTAAGCCAATACAGGATTGAAATGAAATTCGCATTTATACTATGAATACGTGGAAAATCTACCTGTGGAAAGTTCTAAAGGACTCTAGTAACTTTAGCGTCGTCATTTCGGATTTTCAACATATTTTTCTCCTTTACTTTACAAACATTCATCATTAAACCCTAATTTGCTGATTCGCTGAAAACGATCGCTACTTCTTCATTTCTAGTAGAGCGCCCTCTAGATTTCTATATAATTTCAAAATCTATGGAATTTGCCATTTTGTAGTTGTTTGAGATTTAGTTATTTTGGCATGTCTTAAAATGATAACCTGCAAATGCTATTGTAGTTAACCTAAATTTATTTTCCAGATTTCTAATAAACAAGTCTTAAACTGGTATTAAAATAATGTTAATCTAAAGTTATTGGAAAAAGCATGTGCTTTGAATGTAAGTACCCTATAAAATTGCTTACAAAAGTTTGCAAGATTATTAAGTAAAGATGATGTCTAGTTTTCGCTCCGGGTAATTTTTAGAAAAACTTCATATCGGGCAATGTTTGCTGTACTTGACCATTTTAAAAATCATTACAATCGGCTTGGTAATTCCCAAACTGTACAATTGTTAAAACTTTATCCGTTTCTTCTGAAGTCTACGCGTAAACTTTAGTGGACCTTATACAGGAGCGTTCAAAATAGACATGGCGAACTAAATTGCGCAAATTTACATGGTTCATAAACCATTAACAAAATCAAATCTGCTTCTGCAAATTCAAAACTATTTTTAGGTACGATAGTAAAATCTTGCTTTATTCATTCAAAAAATATACTTTCACAGCCTACCATGAAAAAGTGCTTTACAGCTATACATTCCATTGCTTGTGAAAATAATATCATCATATTGTATATCACATAAAAAAAGACTGCTCTCTCCAACAGGTTGTAAGTCATCTGTTCGACACCACTTGCTCGCCGCTGTTTATTTGCCACCGATTGCTCACTAGAAAAGATGTTCGCCAAGACAGTTGCTCGACAACCTGCTCGCAGTACTGAGTGTAACAGCACCAAAGCCGAAAAACTACTTTATATTTTCTTAAGCACCATCGTTTGTAAAATAATTTAGAATATATTTTGTTACATATTTGAAACCTTTCCTTGTATTGCACTTTATAATGGGTTTCCATATTTTAAGAAAATATTCCTTTATGGAAGTGGCTAGTTTATTAAAATTTTGAAAACTTAAAAATGCTGTTTCTATGACGATGAAGCTTTGTTTTGAGGAGGGAAATACACTTCTAGTTAATTTTATTAGGAACAAAAGAAAACAAAAACATATTAACCTACACGAAGTGAAATATAAAAACAGGCAACCCTGCTTTGACTATCAACATATTTTAGAGGAAAGTAACTTTTTTCATTTTTTTTCTCACTTTTAACAGTATTATTGAAACATGATAAATACAAGTCAACTTATAATTAAGCCTACCTATATAAATACATTTCAATGGCTGTTTAGAAGTTTCCTCCTCTTCAACCGAGAGGAAAGTAAGATTTCGAGGATTACCAACAGCATATACTAAATGCCTAGAGATCATATTTTATTTTAAGTATACATTGCTTGCTCGAGCATCCGTCCAGCGAGCAGTCGGCGTGGCGAGCAAATAATTATCTAGCATAGGGACCTGCGAACAAACGGCAAGCGAGCAAACGGTGGCGAACAAGTGGATGGACGCCTTCCAACGGTATGTCGCCTGCAATGCTTAATTAAAAGCACAAAGTGATGTCAATATCTTAGAAATGCAAAGTAGTATAAAATATTTAATTAGAAATTTGAATTTTACGGAAAAACTTCTCAATAGATATAAAAATCTTTTAGCGTTATCATTAATTGTAAACAAATTATATGCAAAAATAATAACTGTATATATATATATATATATATATATATATATACACTGCTCAACAAAATTAGGGGAACACTTCTTGAGCAGTGCATAATTATTCAAATTAAAGACTGACGCAAGTATCAACTTTAGTATATTGTTCTTTCAGCATTACTAAACAAGATACAAACATCAAATATTCTCTAATTAAACGGTTTTCTTGAGTAACACCAAACTATTGAGAAGACTACCAAAATCGAAATGTGTTTTATCACTTAAAATGTAATGGAAATTCTGTTAACGCTCGAATACCAAGCTTTAGTAGAGCGTGTGCCCTCCATTAACTTCAATAACAGCCTGGCAACGTTGAGGCATACTGCGAATAAGACGTCTTAACATATCTTGTGGTAGATTTCGCCATTCTTCCATAAGGGCCTCAGGCAACTCCTGAAGAGTCTGGGCTGCAGCAGGACGCTTCCTAATGCGCCTATCGAGTAAATCCCAAACGTGTTCGATGGCATTTCAGTCTGGACTCATGGCTGGCCACCCCATCACTTGGATTTCTTGTTCCTGGAAGACGTTTGTTGTTATATTAGCGGTATGAACTCTACAATTATCCTGTTGTAGAATGAAGCCATCGCCGAAATTGTTCGCAAATGGCACAACATGCTCTTGAAAAATCGTCTCAACATAAATTTGTGTGTTGACACGTTGGGGAACGACAACCAAGTCTGTGCGATCATCTATACTAATGCCACCTCACACCAGACCGATCCAGCTCCGAATCAGTCCAGTTCTTGTATACAAGCGGCAGTGTATCGCTCTCCAGGACGTCTGTACACTCGTATACGACCATCGCAACGAGTTAGAAAAAACCGCGACTCGTCTGTAAAAAGCACAGACCTCCAATGTCGAAGTTGTCATTGCACATGTTCGCGGGCAAAGTTAGGACGGCTAACTTTGTGATACCTGGTGGCATTTCTGAGTAGATTTTGTAGCTCACAAGCAGTAGCAGTTCATCGACGAAGAGAAGAATTAACAATATACCGGTCGTCCGGAGGGGTAGTTTTTCTTCTCACGGCCTTGTCCAATTCTCCTGGAATATCTACCCGTTTCTTGGTACATATGCCAAGCTCTGCAGATAACAAATGGAGTCGATTGGAGCTGGTTTGCTACATATCGCATAGATCGACCATCTTCAAGCAACGCAACAGCCCTCGCGATTAATTTCACTTAAATAACGCATGTTATCAAAACTAGTGTGCCGAATAAACATAAGAGAGAGTCTCTATTGACAGCCAAAAACGTGAATGCGAATTATTCCTTTATCAACTAGCGAGTAGTCAAATTCCTTTCGTATTGCTGTTCTTATTCCGTTCATTGTATTATTACGTTGTTATACTAATAAATATTGGCAAGCTTACATCAGAAGTGGTGGAAAAAGAACTCACGTCATGGGCCGTTCTAAAAAGAGACGTCGTGCACTGTCTACAAGCTCTACTTCAAGTTCAAATTCTACTGCAAGTGAAAAATCAAAACGTACGTCAAAGAGTAAGAAAAAGTCTACAAAAACCGTAAAGAGTATATCGTCACAGAGTACGCGGGTGCGCATAACGCACACGCCGCCGCTGGCTGCAGGGGTAAGCTCATTTTCGAATATTACGTTAGAAAAACCAACTACAAATATTGTTCTCTCATCTATTATACCGGAATTCAACCCGCTACATGATTCTGTTAAAGATTGGCTCCAAATTATAGACCATAATGCAAACATTTACAATTGGCAACCTCAACAAACCATTTACCAAGCTCTGAATAAACTGAAGGGCACTGCTCACATATGGTACGAAAGCTTATTGTGCAACGAACCCAAATGGTCCGAATTTACTTGGGATTATTGGAAACAAATATTATGCGACACTTTTCAGAGCAAACGCAATGCGTACTCCATATTAATGGACTTGGCAAACCATAAACCAGTTACCAATTGTTCACTTTACGAATTTCATTTTCTACACATGGCTAAATTAGATAGGTTAGGCGCAAATTTTTCAAATGAAGACAAAGTATCGTTAATATTGGGCGCCATAAACGATAAAAATATTACGTCAGCGGCTGAAGCCGCCAATATATCTGATCCCAATATGTTAGCTGCTTATTTACGTAACAAAACATATCAAATTTCGGGGCCACCGGAACCATTACCTAGTACAAGCAAAAACATACCGTACAGTGGAAATCAGCCTAAATCTACGGTACGTAATTATGAAACCAAGTTTGTCTGTAGATCTTGTGGTTATGGAAATCATAATAGACGCGATTGTCCACATCGCAATAAAGTTTGGAACTACTGTGGAATAGCAGGGCACATAGAAGCAGTATGCAACCAAAAGACGCCCCAAAGGAAATCTGAATACGTTCGAATGATAAAAACAAATGTTTCACAAAAATTCTTCAAAGGTATTCATATTAATACACAACCTTGCAACGCCTTCATAGATTTAGGAAGTGACTGTTCACTTATCGAAAAACAATTGGCACTAAAATTACGGTTACATATTCTAAAGTTAGACGAACCCGTTGATTTAGCAGGATTTCTTGGTAGAGTCACCACTGTTCAGGAAACTACAACCGCTAACGTATTAATCGGTAAATGCGAACTCAGCATAGACCTTTACATTATTGAAGCGTCGCTTACTGATACAGAAGTCATAATCGGGCGAAACTTCACAGAACACCCACAGATCATGTATTATCGAATTAATACTGACTTAACATTTGCACCTACCACAAGCCCCAACTTTCCTTTTACCATATCACATGGTAACATTCCCGGAGTCGTGTTGTTCCAGTTACAGCAAATTATTAATGAATTTCAAGGTTGTTTCTCGAGAAGTAACGAAAAACTCGGAAAAACTCATT
>JABXWE010003043.1:0-10358 GCA_014611495.1 Limonius californicus | reverse complement strand
TTCTTTGCCTCACTGTATTTACTAAGTTCCTCTTCTAACATTCTTTGATATTCTTCTCTTATTTCTTTATCTTATAACTTTCCTCACTTTGTGACCATGTAGGTTTTCGTGTTTTCTTTTTCTGGGAGCTTAATAATAATCTTAGCTGTTACTAATTTGTGCTGTGTGGTTAATTCGGCGTTTTTATTTATTTTAACTCATTGTACTATTGGTTCCATTTGTTTGGTGAATATTATGTGATCTATTAGACTTCTCGCATTTGTTGCCATTGTTTCGAATATATATTTGATTTCTTGTTCATAGAACGTATTGCCTATTTTGAGGGCATTTGCTATACTAAATTGTATTAGTTTCTCTCCGTTGCTATTTCTTTCCACTTCTCCTTATCCTCCTATACTTCGTTTCTTGTAGTTAGCTGTAGTACTTTTCCATTATTTTTTTCTCTGTTCCTTGTATTGGAGCGTATGTTTGTATTATTATTATTATTTTTTCCTATTTCTATTTCAGCTGCTGTCATTCTTGAATTCATTGGGTTTCGGCTCCTTATTCTTTGGTTAATTTCTTCTGATATTATTATTCGGACTCCCACTTTGGTTCTCTATCCTTCTTCATTTCCTGAGTAATATATTGCGTAGCATTCATTAAGTTGTATCCTTGTCCGTTTTTCTTGGTTTCACTTATTCCTAATATTTGTATTTGCCTCATCTTCAGTTCTTCTGTTAGTTCCTCTTGCTTTCCTTTTAGTGTTGTCATATTCCATGTAGCAATGTTTAACTGTCTTACATTGTCTTCTACTTCAGCGTTGATGTTTTTAATTTGCAAATGTTTTCCCTTTTTGCTTTTATTATTATCCTTCTCATTTGCGTTTTACCTTGCTTTTTTTCGTTATCATCTTTCTTTGCTATTTCGTTTTGTTTGTCAAATTAGTTGGTCCCTTTCCTGTCCTCCTCCCTTGTCTTTTACTGATGCCATTGGGATTTGTACTAATACTTTACCCTTCTCCTTTGTTGGTGTTGATGTTCTAGGTTTCTACTTTTGGTTTGCTTCTTTTTTGTTTGAATTTTCCATCGATACTTCGAGTAATTTGGATCTGTTCCTTTTGTGACTGTTTTCCTCTTTGTTTCCCTTCCATTCTTCGCTTCCATCTTCATCTTCGCTTCCTTTCGCCTCTGAATTGCCCGTTTCATCCCCTGTTGTGTATTCTATTTCCCTTCCGTTTTGTTCTTTGTTTATTGCAACTTCCTCTAATTACCTTTCTTCACGTGGATGTTTTTGGATTATTTTCCCATCTATTTCTAGTTTGCCGTACTTGATGTAGGCATATTTTCCTTCTTTGCTAACAGGAGTTTGGGCTTCAACAGTTTTCTTTCTTCTAGCACCTCTTTTGGGTAGTTTTCATCTATGTAAATCTTTGTATTTTGTAGCTTCTTCCTTACCATTAATACACTTGGACTAGAACAACTTATAGTTACAAAAATAATGACTTATAACTGGGAAGATACTCTAGAAGGACTATTTTTATACCTTTCATAGTTACATATTTCAAAAGAGAATTCATTAGTGAGGACAGGAAGTTTGATATCGTTGCTGTCTGTAGTGAAATAACCTGATAAAGTATTTCCAATAAATATATATCCACCAAGGACTTGAACACTGTCCTCACCAACATCAACAGATGGTGATATAGATCAAGTTAGTGTTAAGATGATGAACGTCGTAACATTTCAACTGTTACACCAAATCTTGATTATCGCAAAGCACCATAAATATTTCGTTCTTCGGTGTTTCAAACTCAATAACGAGCACTGAACATGAAACTGCAACTAATAATGCTTTTACATCAATTTAGTAGGTCATTACCATTAAAGAAAAGGAAGAATTAAGAAAGACTGGAAAGTTGAAATAGTTAAAGGGAACAATTCCTCCTCCTCTGTCCATTTACCCTCGAGGGGGTTTGGTGACACCATTGCAATTGAAATTACATGGAATCAATAGTGATTCTCCAGTTCTCCCTGTCCTGAGCTAGTTGGATGGCATGGTGTAACCCTGTGTGTAGCAGGTTTTCAACTCGATTAGACTAACGAGTTGGCGATCTGCCTCTTGGCCTTTTACCTTGCCTTCAATTATAAGTTTTTCGATTGTTCCTGTTCAGCTGGAAATATGACCGAGATATTGAAGGTAACAGCGATTGATTATTATTAGCAACCGGGTGGGGATATGTAATTCGTCCAATATCGATGTATTTGTCCTATGTTCCGTCCACGATGCTCTGAGGACACGTCGGTATAAAACAATTCAACAAAAGGAACTATTACAGGAAGAAAAACCGAGAAAAAAATAACTTTTATTTTAATAGCAGGACATGGAAGCCCACGGTATGATAATATTACTGAAACACCTAGTGATTCTTCTTCGTAATTCCAAACTTGTCATTTCTACGCCTATTAGGAGATGATTTCTCATATTGAGTTGTCCTTTCTTTATTAGATAAAGCGTTATATAGTATTAAGTTTTATTGCTTACGCAAAGTTTCAGGAAAAACGTCCTATCAGGCATTAGTGTCCACTGGTGTGGTATCTAAAAGTTGTAAAGGTTCCCCAGGGCGCGGGTAAGCAATAGCAATGCCGCATATAAATGTGGTATCCCTCTAACCTTGTTTTATAAGTGAGTGACGAGGGTACCATTTCAATTTGATGCGCACGTGCTCTTCTGCCGACGTATTAATAGACAAGTATAATATACCGCGTGGAAATGTATAAAACTAACTCGGCTCGTCTATTCAGCCCTCTAATTGAAGTAGTGCGGTTAAATTAATTAATTTTGCTATAATGTCCGTGTATACAAGACGTTAGCAAACTTTCAACTCTGCCTGACAGGTTAATTTAAATGTGCCGCTGGTGAGAGCTCCAAGGGCGAAGGGAGCACACTTTCTACTATTTTGCCCGATAACTAGGGCGGGGGTAATAGAGCTTCATAAAAACGATGGAAGCCGAAAATTACGAACGAGATAAAGTCAGAAATAACAATCCGCGAAATTCTGAACACGCAAACCAGGAATATTTCTGTCTGTGATATTCATAAACATATCAGCATAAAAATATTTTGAATTCTCCCTTCCAAAAACTTATAGGTATTCGTCCACAAACCACAAGGAATTGCAAGAACGCAGATATAAAGTATATCTGTCGAATAAATTAAATATCCAGGGGAAGAGCTGAACGAGAATTTTTAGATGAAAGATGTGGCTGGAATTCAGAAAGGGTAAATATTATACCAACAGGGCTGCCCTTTAAGACGTTATTTTTTTGTGGATTTATGTGGCGTATTAAGGGAAGCTCCGCTGCGCAACCTTAGAGTTATCAGTGAGCTCTAATTAATTTTATGGCGCATTTTTAAGGCTTCTAGAAAATTACTTGTTTCGCTACATGAAAAATAAATCCAGAGCCCAACACGTGGTTTAATTCCCTGAGAAGAGGATAAATAAATTTACTTCTAATGGTATTGCTTAAACACTTTTATTTAACGTCCGTATTGCTGTGTTATCTCAACCATAATTGTTTAATCAAGCTTACAATCATACTTAAACTATTATTATTATTGAGTAAGTTTCTGAAATAAATGGTTAAGTAAAGTTTAGAACCGATATTCATATAGTCTAGTGATTTCTGATGGGTAATTTTGTAGTTATGCAGTTTGATATTGATTTTTCAGGACCACAGGGTTCTATTGAATAATATTTGTCACTATAGTAGCTTTTGGAGCTTTTGCCATTGCTATTTGTGGTTTCTTATCTGGAGCAGACGTTTCAAAACATTTGCGATACGTTTTCTACATATGTTTTATGTGAATTTGGGTTTTACTGTGTGGAATTTTCTAATATTTAACTAATGTAAATCGTTTCAAGAACACAGCTAAATGTTCTTCATTAATCCACTAAATTTAATTTAACGAAATATATAATTTTAGTACATATAAATATTTATTCGTTTATTAAGCATTTAATTATATCTGTGTGGGATATCAAAATTCGTATAATTTCATGTACAACAAGAACACACATTTCAATTTATGTATTTTCAAATATAAAAATATTATTTGTACAATTTAGAATTCGGCAATATTTTGCAGTTGTGATCTGTCTTCTTACTGGTTGAAAGTATTAGAATTACGTCCCTTGTCTTGGCTTAAGTTGTTAATCTAGCTTTGTATTGCTGGGTTCCTAGCAATCCGAACAGAATATTAGTATGAAGTTCGTCTCCTTAGCGTAATCATGTAGTATCTGTGGTTTTTGACAGTCAACAGCCATTTAGATTTTTGAGCGAAACCACGCTCGTTTGGCTGCTCTGTAAATATTCTATATTTCCGTTATTTATACTGCTTATGCAAATAAATTCAGTTATTAATTGTTATTTGTAAATTGGCGCTATTTTTAAACTATTCCTGTGACGTAAGTAGTGATTTTTCCTTCAAAACGTCTTTACTAAATTCGAATTGCAAATCTACGAACTTCGCTACGAATGACGTAACCAAATGTCAACTGAGTGCGAAGCGTCAAATTTGTATTATGGGTAGAAAAGTCTGAAACATTTACGATTCTAATTCCTAAATAATTAAAGTGATATTTAAAGAAGAAATCTCCAAGTAAAATTTAAAACAATTTCATTATGAATGTAATAAACTTAATCGTGTTTGGTATTTTCGAGGCAAGCTTATGTTAACACAATCGCTCAAACAACATTATGTAACAATTGTAACAGCAAACAAAGTGCTAATAAATTATTCAATGTTTTCTACTTACTTGGCAGCAAGATAACAGCGGTCAATTTGAATTATCAAAGAGATTGTTGGAAAATCAGCATCAGGCGTATGTCAAACAAATGCAGTGCAGTTACGTACAAGTACTACCAACACGACAGGTATTCGAACTTAAGAAGAACGCATATACGTACAAAAAAAGTATGTGAATTCCAAGTGCAGAATTAGCAAACCTGTTTGTTTGATTATTTATCATAGGATTATTTCCTATGTCTCTGGCTAATCGTCAAAGCTAGTCAATTATAATTAGTCGCTGAATTGTAAATCGCAAGTATTTGCAAGTAATTCAAATCTAATACTAGTTAACAATTCACTGTTAGGCTTAATGACAAACCAACAGTAACTACAAAATAAGGACCTTCAAATATCGTTCACCAAATGATCGTTGTCGAAGAGTGATCGTAAAATAATGGTTTCGATTTCATCATTGAGTAATTTAGTTCTAGAAAATATGTAGGAAATTTAATATGTCTGCAAACTTAGCTTACAATATATACTTACTAATTTATAAAATTGCAATGGAATATTTAAATAAACAGAGAAACATACATAATGTTGCAGATTGAAATCAAATTGTAGTTATAACAACAATTTTATATTTTGTAGCTTATTGACTACGCTGGCTCTAGCGCAGATTTTAGTAAACGGAACGCGTCCAAATTCGTTTATAGTCCGCAAGAACTGACAACTTGACCACCCTGGTTTGAACAATGCTTATATACAACCCCTCTTCGCTTCCTTCCATTGCATGACTAAGAATTATGAGTTGTGTGGAACCAAGTGTCATGAACTTCGACTGCATACTTTTAATCTTCCTTTAAGTATTCATTTTAATGTTATTTTTTTAATGCGACGTACAATCTAGATTCATGAGTTTTGCAGAATTATGCCAGTTCTCGAGTTACAGTAGTAAATGTCTGCTTATAGAAATTTTAAACGAGTTTGAGTTTGTCTATAGAGCTCATATAAAGTTTGCATGTAAGGATAATGTAAAAAAGTATCTTATATCCAAAATATCCACCCCGCTCAATTACATTAAACTCACGTGATAAAACTGAATACACATCGCTAAATACCTACAGCAGAGATACACAAGCCCAAAGGAAGTTCACAAAGCAATGAAAAATAAGTTTAAATGAATCTTAAGTTTAATATAATATACTCGGTGGTGTGCATTTAAATGTGGCAAAAAGTATTTAGAAGATAAACATGGAGATGATCTTTCCAAAACTGCAAAATCACAATAACCTATTAACAAAGTCCATGATTTAGACGAAAATAACACAGGAAATGCGCTTGTATACTAAGTAACTTAAAACAATATTAACTACGAATTGCATAAATAAAGACATATAGACTTCATAGTGTTATGTCATATTTAGCCTTATTGCTGCGCTGTACCGCGAATCCCTAAAATTTTTGAACCACCGTTATGATCCAAAATCCAAAGAATTTTCTACTTGCAAGTTCCTTCCGCCTGTTAGAAATAACATGATATCAGTTTTCTGGAATTCAAAGGAAATTCTGTGGACACGTGAAATGATTTCCAGTCCACAACTGGAACCAATCTTCTTCCTGAAATGTAACTACAGCATCGTCATCAGAATCATTTTCCAATTCAAGTTTAAGACTCCATTTCTAATTGTGAAAATAAAAAATGCTATACCATTCTAGAAAAAAATCTGATTCTAGAATAAACTTGGAGCCGTGTTGCGCTTCTACCATCAAACAATTGTGTTCGATTTTAAGATATAGAAATGAACAACAGGTTGGTCTAGACTCTTGCATTCTTCTGAGAATATTTTCTTATACGTTATTACCACACCACACTTGTGGTAACATGTCTAGATGTTTGTGAAACCTTTATTTTATTGTACGTTCTAAATGCTCTTAAAGATAGCTTTACACTAATAGAACACTTGTCAGGACAAACTTTGAGAAGTAATAAGAAACTTTTTCTGGCGTTTACATGGAAACAAAACCTCAGCCGCTGTTCAACCACGCAGCCGATCGGACCGCATTTCACTGTATCCTCGACTGACAGCGCGTATTCGCACGGCCCCATTGAGGTCCCTAATTTATATATTCTAGAATGCAGCTTTTTTTTAATACTCAGATTGCTTTTGTAATACTCTAAACTAAACCGATTAACTACGACATTCATTTAGACTCTCTAACTTAATGATTTTTCAGTTTGTTGATTTATCAGTTATCGTCCCTTGTTGTTGTTGTATTGCAGCTCATTTTAAGATTTGCAACTTATTTCCATGGCTTTTTCTTTCTGGGAAAATATTCTAGATATTTTCGCGGATTTTTTACATGATTTTTCTTTGTTTTCTGTGCCAATTATATATTAGAAATATATAAAGAGATTTATTTATTTTCGTTCATTATCCATTTTAGAACCGAACAACGCTTTTTCACTATGAATTCGGTTATATTGTTGGTAAATAGCCTTAAGGCACATCATTATTTCAACATAATTCCTTGCGTTACGGAGTAAACATGAAGTCAAGCATATAAACCAAGATTCCTGGATTTGCGTTCAAATTTATTCGCTGGTTCAGAAATTTCAAGGTTCAACCCTCCGTATTTTCGCCTAAAGTTATAATTTAAGCAACCCAAATGATTTTATTTCATGGTTAGTGAATGCTGGCCAAACTCAACCCTTTTTGGAAGTTGTTGCAACAAATTCGAGCTCGAACTTTTAAACGCTCGTGGTGTTGAAAAGGGAACGAGCAGGGAATAGGACTTTCTGGGTAAGCTTTCTTATACTACATTTAGCAGAATTTTTGTACAAGTTTGTATATAACTATGCATATGAAAATAGTACTTCGAAATATGAGTTCTCAAACCGGATGTAGCAAGAAATCAATTCACCCCAATATTGTCTTTGTTTCATCATGCACCAAATTCAAGTATGTTATTGCTGTATAATA
This sequence comes from Limonius californicus, assembly GCA_014611495.1. NCBI lineage: Eukaryota > Metazoa > Arthropoda > Insecta > Coleoptera > Elateridae > Limonius > Limonius californicus. The sequence continues at coordinate 2,604 of JABXWE010003043.1, read as the reverse complement.
TATAAATCTAATGCTAATAGAAACCACTGAGCTATACACGAACAACACTACAAGAATCAAGATGGGGAATAAATTACGAGAACAATTTTCTATCGAAAATATTTAGGTACGGGTGTAGTCTTAGTGTAGTGTTAAAAATATACACTCAGTGTCCTTCATGAGTGTAAAATTAAACGCAAGAATATGAAATTAAAGATGGAAGTAGACAAGTTACACACGGGATTATTTTTTAGTAGTGTTGATCGACACTATATTATTGCTAATCTTAAATTGGACTGTAGAAATAAAGCAGCTGCACCCGTAGGCTACGGTCTACAGTAGATTTTTAAAATAATTCATAAACTATGTGGAGATGTACGATATATTACGTATTTTACAGGCCTTAGAGGCCCATCGCGTTTTGTGTGAGGCTAAGCTAAGTTAGTTTGTGCAATGCACAACAGGGCCCGACTCTGCGTGTTACCGTGTTGGTGCGTAACCGTGCTTAACCTGCTGTTGTGTGTGAATGTTTTTGTTTATGATCTTGTTACTCCTCTAATGCGACCGTAATTCGAGGAGTGCCATTAATTTGATTCCCAATGGCAAATGGAGACCGGGGCCCAGTACCTATCACCCAGGGAATTAGAAAAATTTCCGACCCTGGAGAGATTCGAACCGGGAAGCGTTTGGACTATTACATCCAAAGCTTGGCTCTTCTACCACTGAGCCATCCCCGCCCTACGTACGATATATAGTTAACCAAATAATACTTGGTTATCAACATCAATTGATTCTATTTGTAATGCAACAGTGCATATCATATCATAGTCCAAAATTTGCTAAATAGAATAGGAGAAATGACGTTTCTTCGTTGCATGTTTTGAACAACCGATACATTACTTTAGTTTTAGTCTTCTTATACGCTTTGCTGTACTTCGTTCGCCCTTTACTCTGTTTACTATGTTACTTCTATTCTTTTAATGTGACTCTTCTTTCTTGTTCTTCTTCTTCGCGGCAATTTTTACCCTATTCTTCTCTCCTCTGTGCACAAACCTTCCAATTTGCATTTGAATATCTATTGTGTAGCATCTTCTGTGTTATCGGTCCAATGAGTATGTATATGTGTGTGTATATATATACTCATTGTTTAATAGTTTATGACTTTATTTTTGTGTAGCTTTTCGTACACATTTTGTGAGAAATACTGAGATAAGGAAGTAGCACAGCAGGATAGGTTCGACTACCGTAACTAGTGACGCTTTCACGAAGATTTTCGTTTATCTGTGACTTTAAAAATTGGCACTTACCACGAATATTCTGAAAACGAAGATTTCTTCCCTTTAATCGTTTTTCGCCAACCCTCGCTCCTCCCTGTGCTAGCCGCAAAGCCATGTCATCAGTATGTTGCTGGCAAAGAAGAACGTTTGGCACGTAACGCTGTTTCATTAATTTTACTACATTTACATTTTTCTACTGCAACTGTAAGAGTCACCTTCCGTTCCGTTTTTGTGTTTTCATTTACGAAATATTCGAATTGGATTTCTGTATTCTAAAGTGACTCTGTTTCGAAGTTTATCCAAATTTTTGAAGTATTTACTTTTAACCGTCTATCATTAGCATTTGTGGTCATAAAAAAATAAAGCACTTCTCACAGTTAGTTAGTTAGTTAGTCTCACATAACTTGCCAGAAAATCCGTCGTAACAAATATTTCAATGTCTTGAAACTGTTAAACAACGCGAACAATCCTCGACTCATAAAAACTCATTCATTATCGTGATCTTTGTTTCTCGCGCAGTGTAGCGGTGTGAGGCAAGGCTAAACTAGTTTGTGCTATGCACAACAGGTCCCGACTCTGCGAGTTACTATATTGGTGCGTAACCAGGCTTAACCTACCTGCTATGTGGTGTATTTTTGCATATGATATTGTAACTCCTCTAGTGCGATTATAACACGAAGAGTGCCATTAACTTGATCCCAATGGCAAATGGAGATCGTGACCCAGTACCGATCACCCAGGGAATTAGAAAATTTTCGACCCTGGAGTGATTCGAACCGGGAAGCGTTTGGACCATTACATCCTAAACCTGGCTCTCTTACCACTAAGCCATCTCCGCCCATGGCTCATAGAAATACTAATGACAAATATATGGAAATAATAGCATACGCTAGGATTAGCACGAAGTCAATCGTTCTAATATTACGGGCTTCAACAGTGACGTATAGCAGGCGCAAAATATGTACAAATGTTATTTAAATGGACATCAAACGTTAAATAGAATAATTTAATTACCTAAATGGAAACATAGAGACTTATATTGAATGTTGTAAGATCGTATCTATCTTATTATACAGTAGCGAACAAAGAGTGCAAACTCTGGAAATTAAATTAATAACAAGCATAGCTGTATACGATGTGTAAGAAGATACAGTAGAAGAAACACCGATATCCATACAGTATAAACGACATAATAGTTAAATATAGAGGTAAGTAGAAGAGTAATAACATTACATTGTACTGAAATAATTGTACGAGGAAACAAATATTATATAGTTCGCAAGACTTTCTAAGGTAAAAATGGGCTGGACGCGTGTACATATATATATATATATATATATATATATAT
>JABXWE010003042.1:0-36569 GCA_014611495.1 Limonius californicus | reverse complement strand
ATAACCAACAAATCATGAAAGTATCAAAATTCAAATACCTCGGTTGCTGGTTGACGGAAGATGGAGACCCAGATCTGGAGGTAAAATTAAGAATAGAATTAGCAAGATCGTCGTTTCTAAGAATGAAACAGTTACTTACCAACCGCAGCCTTCAATTGGCAACAAGATACAGATTCGTGCAATGTTACATACATTCAGTGTTACTATACGGCGTCGAGGCCTGGACACTCAAGGCTAATACGGAAAAGAGATTAAACGCGTTCGAACTCTGGGTATTCAGAAGAATGCTGCGTATATCGTGGACAGAACACATTACAAACGAAGAGGTGCTGAGAAGAATGCACAAAGAAAAGCAACTGCTAACACTTATAAGAAAAAGGAAAACAGCATACCTGGGACACCTATACCGAAATGATAAATACAACGTCTTACAGCTCATCATGGAAGGGAAAATCGATGGAAAAAGGGGACGTGGTCGAAGAAGATGCTCCTGGCTCAAAAATATCAGAGACTGGACACGTATGAGTACCCATGCATTGATTAGAGCAGCTAAAGATAGAGAAAATTTTGCCGAAGTTGTTGCCAACATTCATTAATGAATACGGAACTTTAAGAAGAGAAGAGCTTTAATACTTGTAATAAGAAACGACGTGCTTAACTTAGCGAGTTTGCTCTCAGTTAGCAACACTAGTAGAACGTAAGGGGTTGATTGTTGCGTAAATGAAACCGACTGTGGCGCCTCTAAGAACGTGCTCTAAAACTAACCCTCAAAATGAAGGCATTGGTCAGACGTCTAGATATTATTTAGACTATGCTGGTAGGCATACAAAGTGATTTTTTAAAAAGTCAATTGCAGTAGCCTAGGGATTGTCCCGTCTATATTAAGCTTTAGAATCTGACAATATGAAAATTGTAACAGCATAGCTGCCAATAATTAAATAAAGAAGCTTCAATTATTTATTCAAAAATGAATTTCACAGTGCAGCATAAGATATTTATGGTAAAAGCTTATTACCGAACTGGAATCATCATAAATGGTGAGTGGCGGTATTCGATCCAGGAATGCTTCAGCGATTTTACAGACCATTTTGGAATTGTTGAATACATTCGATTTTACGATGCTCTAAGGCACACTGTGGAATTAATCGATGAAACAGGTGGTGTTTTTACACGCAGAAATGGTAGCGGTAGACCTACAGAACGCACACCAGACGTCCTGGCAAATGTTAGACAAATAATGGCTGAAGCTCCCTCAACTTCACTTCGACGTCTTTCACAGCGCATTGATTTGTCTTACACAACCACGAGGAATATTCTTAAAGCCGATTTAAAGTTATTCCCGTATAAAGTAACTTCAGTTCATCAGATTCTACCAGCAGACATGCTTCTAAGAGAACGATATTGTCAATGGTTTTTAAACGCATTTCCTGAAGACAACGACTTGAACAACGTGTTTTTTTCGGACGAAGCATGGTTTCATTTATCTGGATATGTGAACTCCCAAAATATGAGAATTTGGTCTGCGGAGAATCCATATGCGTTTAGAGAAACACCACTTCATCCGCAAAAGCTTGGCGTGTGGATTGGTCTTAGCCGACGACGATTTGTAGGACCAATTTTCTTTCAAGGGACAATCAATGCATTAAGGTATCGCGAAGAGATTTTGGAACCGTTTATTAATCAGTTAGATGACCAAGAGCTGCGGGAAGGGTACTTCCAGCAGAATTGCTCGCCTGTTCATTGTACTCTGGAGAACTTGAATTTTATTCAGGAATTCTTCGGCATTAGAGTAATCAGTCGGAACACTCCAGTTGCTTATCCACCCAGGTTCTGTGATTTAACAACGTTGGATTTTTTTGTCTGGCCCTATGTGAAAAATTCAATTTATCAGACACCAATACAAAATTTAGATGAGCTTACAGCAAGAATAATTCATAAATGCAACGAAATAAATAACTCACAGCACATGCTCGAAAATGTGTCTCGAAGTTTACAAAAACGAGCAAGATTGTGTATAGAGCAAGGGGGTGGACATTTCGAACACTTACTGTGAAAGAAATCTTGACGAAAAACCTGTAATTTACTTACCTTAATAAATTACAAATCAGTTGCAACTAAATACTTGTTCATTTTCACATTTTGTTGGGCCAAAATTTTTAACTACCTGAACTGTCACACAGTTTGACATACAGGTAAATGTCAGTCAAAGCTCATTACAGCTGACTGCAGACGGAATAGCTTTTTTTCTAGGCTTGCTGCAATTGACTTTCTAAAAAATCACTTTGTATCTACGTCACTCACAAATAGTTCTCACTCGTAAGTACCTCAAATTCACAGCTTACGTACGCTATAATTTGAAGGCGTTTCATAATCTAGCGTGAACTATGCAGATACATATATCTACGAAGGACAACTATTTACGAGAGAGTTTTATTATGAAAATTCGATTTGTGAGGAAAGTATTTTAGGAGAAATGTTTCTGTATGACGATTTTATTTAAGCAAGCAATGTTGTGTGGATTTAGTTTAATTAAAGAATGAAATATAGAGACAATTCTTTTCAAACGAAATTACTTGCAAAGAAATCTTCCAAGAGAAATACTTTAGTATGAATATTTTCTTTAAGAGAAAAATGTTTTGGTGCTATTTTTGTGAAAAAACTTTTTCAAGAGAAATTTTTTCTTGGGAAAACCGTTGCACGAGCAATACGTTTGTGTGCCAATTTCATTTAAAGTATACATATATGACACGATGTTAAATTTTACACAAAATTTATACGAAAGTTTATATGAAAATATTTAGTACCGTTGCATACACAAAATTCGTTAGTCAATTTTGTACTATATTATTTAGAATGTATTCTGTAACTGGAAGTAAATATGCGTGAAATACTGCGCACAAGTGGCTAAATCAAACAGATAATACAGCACTTGACGGTTGTACTGCATACATTAATTTCACGAGGAGGAGGTGGAGTTAACGGACGGCGCCAATTTCAATAATTTCAAGAAATGGGGTGAAAATTAATTTATGCTAGGAATGTGCCTCGTTTATTGTTCTGTGTCGGTCACGTATGGATCCCGTCAATTCTATTTGATATCAAAAATGTGTTCGTATTCACGATAATATCACTTTCCTAACCAACACAAAATAATAAATCCAGGATACAGAATAACCTCAATATGAAATGAAAAATCAGCTATTTGGCAAAATATGAGTGATACAAACCTAAACCATGTAATGGAAAAATATCACAAAATGTTTATTAAAACGCAAGTGCACGTGCTAAATTTAATATTAAGATAAAATTGACACGCGTTGAACACAGGAAATAGTGAAACTTGTGAAATTTGCCTTCTTCATATTTAAAAAAAATATTTTTTGACAAAACTGTTTCAGAAAGATACCTTTGGGTGATATTTTTATTTTTTAACTATTAAAATCACATAAAACTTTTCTTTAGGTTTACATTAGCGCCACCGAATTAAACTACATTCCGTTTCCAATGCCCTATTTGTTAAAAAAACATTTATTTATGCGGGGTGAGATCTTCATTAAAATGCGACATGAAAATAGGTTTCCAATTATTAAAACTACATAAAAACTGAAATTTGTCAAGCTTTACGTTTCCGCCAGCGAATTCAACTCCATATTCATACATTTGTTAAGCAAAACAATTATTATCTTGGGTTTTATGTTAGATTATCGACTGAAAACGGCTATTTCGATAAGAGGGAAATGTTATTGTGGGAGTACTTTTAAAGTGAAATTAATTTGTGAGAAAACTTTTTTCAAGGCATAAATATGTGCGAAAATTTTATTTAATATATAGTATATATGTTTTGGTACTGTAGTTTTATTCAAGAGACAAATATTTCCGCAAGAAAACTTCCTTAACAGAAATAAAGTTGTGGAACCCAGTGGCGTAACCGCGTAGTGTATTAGTGTAAAAGGTATCATGTAGTATACTGGCGTAATAAAAACGTTCACGACTGTTGATGCATTGCGGTACTCATTTTGGCGGTATTTCTGAAAAAACATTATATGACGACGTTCGGCGCAAACGAAAGCTTTTCCTGCAATGTCATGGCGTACCATGACCTTGTTGCACCACGCAGTTGCGATATGAGGTTTTGTTGAAAATGTATACTAGGTTTGAGATTTGCGGTATGCGTGGTTGCTACTTTTGTTGGTTTTTAAATATTAAGCATATTTATGAAATGACGTGGTGGTGTATCATGACCCCGCGCACCGATTGTTACGCCACAGAGTTATTTTACGGGGTTTTGTTACAAATGTGTATGTGGCTTAACAGATAAGTTATTTTATGTTTATATCAGTTGCTGTGATACATGTATGTTGGTTTGGGTCAACCACTTCTAGGGAGAGACGACCCAAATGACACCCTCCCTGTAGTATAAAATTAGATAAGTCGTAAATAAGCGGGTTGGTTTGTGTATTCCAGCTTCGTATCATTTGCAACATAAACTCGTAACGCAACCGCGTAGCGAACATAAGGGATCATATGTGTTATACACAAATGCAGCAGAATCCCGAATCAGTGTAGACGGTACTCTGCAATAGGCATATCAAATATCCTGAAGCAGAGCGGTGCCTGCAACTGTAAGCGGTTATTTTCTGTAATTAACAGAAATTATTTCACTGTAGTAGCTTTTATTACTTTCTACGGTGTCACAATCCGTGACGTATCACGGATTTTTTAGATACAATTGGTTACAATTTATAGGTGCGTACTATTATGTGAATCACTCTGGACTTAGGGTAAATCGAGGAGAGATGGACCACCTTTTAAAAACATTCAATAAATTCTTTATTTATATGAATTTACCATTGCAAAAAAGTACAACGTAAACATACATTTTGGTGATCTATTTGACACAGTTTAAACATTAATGCAACTTTATAATAAATAAATACATAATTATAAAATATAAAAAAACTGAAAACTTAAATTGGCCCATCTCTCCTAGAAGGTATAGGAGAGATGGATCACCGATTATAGGAGAGATGGACCGTGCACTAATTTAGTTTTTTCTTCCCCTTTTTCATAATGGGGGCGGCACCGCAGAGTTGGCATGTGTTGGTGTAGGATGTGCAACCTTCGTGCAACCATCTAGAACAGAGATTGCATCGTAACCAGTCCTCTTTTTTCTTAGTAAGGCGATAATCTTCAAGACACCTGACGCACTGACTTTCGAAGTCATCCAAGGTTTCTTCCCCACTAGACGAATCATCCAAGACTACGTCTCCACCAGATTCTGAAGAGGTAGACTCATGCCTGTGTCTCTTTTGTAACACTTTTTTAGTAGATTTTGGTGATTTCTTCTTGGAAGGTTCTTCTTTCTTCTGCCTTTTTGGTTGAGGTGTTTGTTTTTGTCTCTGCTTCTTCTCGCGTATTCGAGTCATGTAACTTGGAGAAGTTAAGTTACCCGTTAGGTTAGCACGAGCCTTTTTCATCACTGGTGTTACAAGGGGCACAGGAGAAAGCTCCTGAAGTAGTTTCCCAGGTGCTAATTCTTTTTCAGTAGGTTCTTCCACACTTTCCAGCTGCATTCCGGAAGGGCTTGGTTGAGGTGAGTCATGTTCGCGAGGAGAGGTTTGGGAACAAATTTTTGCAAAGCCGTTTCTGTTGATACTTCTGGGAGGTCACCTTGTTCCTCAAATTAGTTTCTTGGATGTATTGCAGCCTCATTTGGTGGCTCCGTTAGAAAAGCGTAATCAGGTATTTCATCTGGATTGTAAGGCCAGATTCCTGTTGTCCGAAAGGCCGATACGGCATTGCTGACTGTAGCCGATTTGCCCCAGACCTCCCCTAAAAGTTTGCCGAATTGTAACCGATTTAACTTCCTAGCGAGGCTGCATTTGATCATCCTCCTGCACGAATCGTAATATTGCCCCTTAAGGCTCTTGAAGAAGGCCCTATCAAGCGGTTGCAAGTAATGCGTAGTATGACTCGACAGACAAAATATAATAATGTCGTTGTCCTCAGCGAATTGCAACGTGTCAAGATTAGTCGTGTGGGAAGTGTGTCCGTCTACTATTAGCAAAACCTTTCCAGGTGCTTTTCTAAGGGTAGAAGTGATTCTGTAGCCAGTCCAGAAAAATTTCTGATGTCACGTACGCCGACTTTTCTGACATGCGTACACGTGAGCCGGGTGGCATTCCATCAGCCCATTCCGCTTTAGCATTTTTTCCCTTGAACACGCAGTAACGAGGCAAATGAACTCCTTCTGCATTACAGCAGGCAACTACCGTAAGCGTTTCACCCTTTTTACCCGGGCTAATTGAAGGTAGACTTTTAGATCCTTTCTCAGCCAGCACCTGCCCAGCTCGCGTGTTCAATTGTAGACCTGTCTCGTCTGTATTAAAAATGTTGCCAGGCTTGCCAAACAAACCATTCTCAGAGAGTACAGCATCGAGTTCTTTAAAATAGTTGTCTACAACATTTTTAGACATTCCCAAAGCTTGAGCTATTGAGGTATTTTCAGCTTTGCGAACTGTAATGTCTGAAATCTGTTTTAAAAATTGGAGCAGCCATACGTTACCAGCTTTACCTAAAAATTCAGACAATAATTAGCTACAAAGTCTTTAACTATCAAGAGTTCATCTACTCACCATCTTCCCGATTAAATTTATGTTGAATTCCAAGACGTTCGGCTAAATTATAGGCCATCATGCGTACTTCCTGTCTAGTCGGTGCGAAGCCTCTTTTCTGTAATTTTTTGACGTGGGTAGCGAGCTTTGCTTCTCTGCCAAGCACGCTGCCAGGGCCTAAACAATCGGTTTTATTCAGATTGCTAGCTGCAAATCTACGTTTTTGTTTTTGGAATATGGAATGCTTTAGCTGTTTCGTTTACACCCATTTCGCCAAACACTACTGCATTAATGGCACAACATAAATCCTCTGCGGACCAAGAACCCCTTTTGGCCACATTCCGCTTGCGGGTGTACTGATTGGGCATTATCCTGAAACAACAATTATCCATTATATAGGTCCATCTCTCTTATCCCCTGCTGGGCCGTCTGTCCTAAAAGTGGAGGATAGATGGACCAGTAAATCCTCAAGCAGTTAAACACGCGAAGGCTATATTTTTGAGGTTAAGTGCATGCCGAAATACATATCTGTCTATAACATGTCTAAAATTGTACCTAAAACTTACCTCACGTGGAATAACTGTTCAAAGAAAAAAACCATGCAAAATTTCGATGACGATTCAGAACAAAATGTCTCGATAACTTTGAAAAAACGGCACACACACGCGAGTAACTGCCGATCAACAACTAACGCTGTTGCATGATTCTACACAGGCGTGACAAGCATTGTTGCCACGGTTTGCGAGAAATCCCGAGTGGTCCGTCTCTCCTACTGGTCCATCTCTCCTCGATTTACCCTACTTACATTCGCGCGGAACCAAAAATTAAATGGAAACTTATACCTAATCACAAACTAAAAATTAAAATTACATTACTTGCTGAATAGATTTATTCAGGGGTGAAAGTAAGTCGGAACTCTCAAATACGCTGTTGCTGTAATAATTTGGAAACGGAACGCAGTTCTGGTTTAAAATCACCAGGGAACAATAATAATAATATGTTTAAAAAATAATAAAACTGAAATCTGTGTTTCTTATACATATAGCAGTATGACGATGGATAACGGGTGGTGGGAGTTAGAAGCACAGTTAATACTGGCCCATTGCACATGACACTTACGTAGATATCACATGCTTGTTGTGTTTCTTTCTTTTTTAAAGCGCTCAATCAATTGCGTTCCGGCAAGATATTTTTTTTACTTTGATTTATTAGAAATGTATCAAATACTGCTCTCCCTCGCCGCTTATACATGGTGTCCCATGACGTGAGGTCACTACTTCACCTACGTGTAGGAGAGGTGAAAATAAGTCGAAACTATAGAGTGGTCATTTTCCCTAACTCGACTATTAAAGAAGTTACGACCTGGTTTAGTTAAATACTGATGCAACAGAAACAATAAATGATATTAAGTGGTATTTGCTACAAACTGTCCACGTTACTATAGAAATGATATTATTTACTTGTATGTCAAACAGTAAAGCACATTACAGTTGATTTCTCTGCTTGCGCCTATTAAAAGTATTGATAATGTGTACTTTCACAACGCGAGAGTACGCCGATATCCATTACATGTACGGTTTTTGTGATGGAAACTGCTGCTGTTCGAGAATATGGGTTGAGATTTCCAAATCGGCGACTACCAGACCGACGAGTTTTCCAACGCATGCGTCCACGGAACTTTCCCGAAACCGTCGACTGAGCGTCCAATACAGCGAGTACTAATAATACTAACTAAACTAATAATAATCCCAGCACCTCTGTTCGTCGTGTATCTGCACAAGTTATGTACCACAAATGCGAGTTTGAATAACATTCAAACGTCATGGTTTTTATCCATTTCATATCCGGCCGGTTCAAGCCCTCTTACTTACAGATTTCGCTAGTCGTATGGCATTTTGCCGCTGGATCATTCAAAATCGAAACCTACGTAATAGAATTTTATTCACGGATGAGGCAACAAGGAATGGATTAATGAACAGCCACTTTTGTTATTTGGAGAATCCCACGAAATCAGAGTATCAAATTATCAACATAGGTTTTCAGTTAATATCTGGTTTGGAATTATTGATAACATGCTCATGGGTCCATTCGTTTCTGAGAACCATTTATCCGCGACAGATATTTAAATTTTCTAGAAGATCATGTGGGAGGATTGTTAGATGATGTCTCTATGACGATCAGACATGGTATGTGGCACGATGGTGCCCCCACGCACTTTGCGTTACGTGTAAGACAATTTTGAATCAGTGGTTTGAAGGACTTGTAATTGGTAGAGGAGTACAACAGCCCTGGCTTAGATTATTATTTGTGGGGCCATATGAAAAATATGGTAAGTATACCAAACACCATCAGAGACTGTTGAACATCTTAGGAGAAGCATTTTTGAGACAGCAGAACTAATTCGGAATAACAATGATATGTTACGTAGGGTAACCAGATCTCTCTTAAGAAGAGCCAGAATGTGTCTCGCGACCAACGGTTGCCATTTTGAACAATCTTTATAGTGAATTTAAACTAAAATAAAAATAAATATTGGTTTTTTTGAAATTGTAATTATTTAATAAAAAATAATTTAACACTCTTTATTTTAAAAACTGTTTACTTTAGGGCATAACTTTATTAGAATTTTTAACTATATTTGGTTTAGAGATTACGTACACGAAGTAGTGACCTAACGTCGTGGGACACCCTGTATAACTTAGCCATCACAGAAGTTGGTTAACGGACTACGCCCGGATGTTTCATAAACGTCAAAATCGCATACATAAAATCACTGGTCAATGTAAAACAATTTCTGAAGAGGTGGGAGGAGTAATCTGGCATATGTAATTTCTTTTAAAAGCAAACTGGGAACAAATATACGAAGAATATGTAACAACTGGAGTAAGTTGGAGGTGACAGAGACAGTCTTGTAATGGGATACCCGAGAAATAATTTAATTTCGTTTGTTGTGTAAGGACATTTGATATTTCCCTCGTGTTTTCGCGAAAAATAATCACGGGTTTATCGTGATAGGCCGCGTTAAAACAAAAGTTGAATAAAACGCGGAACTTAAGTGCTCCAGTCGCGGTTTTACGAGACGTAGAAGTTTTGTGCTGAATACAGATCAGTCAAATTGACTGTATAAAGATGTTTGATTTTGCAAACGTAAATAAAGAATGCTTACCGATGAATTCTTATTCAGATAATGCAATTTCGAGTTCCGATTTTGTTTACCGTTCCCCGTTTTTCTGTTCTTAGACCAGAATTCTGCCGGCGCTGCATCAGCTTTCTTGTTGCGGAAATAAATAAATAGTCGTTCGATAATTTTGCGGGCGCGATGGCGGTGCATAAAATCCGAGCGTGCATCGTACTTCAATAGTGGAAGAATTTATTCATTATTCATTTCAAAAAAATTACAAAAAAACAATTTGAAATCTCCAGCAGCGATATGTTTTCGTAACATTATACATTCCGATGATTTATTCGCTGAGCGAACTGGATTAGGAAAAGAATAATGGATTTATTTCAGTTCTGATACGTAAAAACGCGTCGCAAGGATAACTACTGCATTCATTTCTTCTGTTTATTTATGACTGAATTGTAAAACACAATATTGTCCCATGCTGCGATTTTAGAACTTCAATTTTTATTGTTTTGGCACCATACAATTTGAATTTATCATCCTGTTTTTAGTTCTTTTCTTTTCCCCCTCGGAATAACTTCCTAACTGACGTTCACCAACGCTTCGAATTATTATTTATTATACATGGAACTATATGCAGTAGTTGGTTGCCGTTAATAAGTCTTTCCAACATAATTACAGCAAATATACAACGTACAGCATACAAGAAAATACGCAATTTATAGTTGAAACAACGGTATTGTTTGGTTGCACAACAAAGGGTGCTGCTTATATTTTGTTGTGATTATTGCCAATCTAAAAATTATAAGTTTATTCAAAGTACAGGGTGGGCAAATTTCGATGTTTGTATAGGGTAACTCGGTAATTATAGGAGATACAAAAAAATGGAAGGCACGTTCTCGATCTCTTTTTTTGAGACAAATTCACTGGCGGAAACAAAAATTTGCTATCGTCTTTTGTTTTCGAGTTACAAACAAAAGTTCGATTTTTCGACTTTTAGACACATGTGAATATCGTGGTTGTTTGTAAAGTTAGGAGAAAATAACTTTTACATTCTCAAGGCACTTTTTTTCTGTATAATCCAGTGGCGTCGAGAAAATTTGAAAAAAAAGGTTTAATGTCGAGTTATGGCCTAAAGTTGTATTTTTTCAAATGGGAATCATAGTTGGCTATGGTTTAGTTAAAACGGATTTTTTTTTCTCTTTCTAACTATGTATCATATGTCGGGTAACTTTTGATGTGTAAGTCTTTAATAGCGAATATAATATTTTACTAGATTACTTTCTGTATTTTTTTTATATTTTACCAAGTAGGCGGGTGTCATCTATGATGGGAAACGGAAAAAATCCAGGAAAAAAATCCATGAAAAAAAATCCAAAGGAAAAAAATCCAAAGGAAAAAAAATCCAAGGAAATAAAATCCAAACTATAATTATAGTAATTTTTCACATGTTTGTAACATTACAGCCGGTTGCACAAACCCTTTATGAAGTTTGCCTTATAGTTACCTACCTTAAAAATAAAATTTTGGGGCAAAAATATTTTGTTAGGTACTTAGGTAGATCTGTATTTGGTTATAATGCCCTTGGATGTAAATTTTGACAATTTAACAATTTATTAAAACTAAAACATCTTCACTTTTACGATTATATATAAATCGTTAATATGCAATTTACTTGCAAACGAATAAACACTGTCATAGATGGATTGTAGGAAAAAAAAACCCAAGGAAAAAATCTACAGAAAAAAAATCCAGGAAAAAAATCCAAGGAAAAAAAATCCATAGGAAAAAATCCAGGAAAAAAACCCAAATTATAAAATGAAGTGATTATAATTTTGAATAGCCAAACCTTTTTTTTTTTCTCGCTCATTCATACTACTGTCCTTCCCACTTAACCGCTTTCGCATTACTTCAGGGGGTTGTGGGCGTCCCTTACACACTAAACATTCATGCAACATGCACCTTAAACTTAACTAAGCAAATGCGGTAGCCCCAGTCGGGATTCGGTCGCCCCAACGGAGCAACCGCATTTGCTGTGACCTCGAGTGGTCAATGCGTTCTCGCACTAGACCACCGAGGTCCCTGAACAGCCAAATCTAACCTAATCTACAACTTTTTTATCTTTCAGTATTGTTGTCTACTTTTCTTTTTTCTATTTAAATAATTTTTTTGCTAATAATGTGATTTGTTTGCCAGTTTTCTTAACCAATACACATATATCTATTTTATTACTGTGCTGCGTGAACGCTCTGTCAATTTTAACAAGGGATTTTTTAAATTAAAAGTTTTATTATTAATAAATAGTTAAATTGTCAAAATTTACAGCCAAGGGCATTATAACCAAATACAGATCTACCTAAGTACCTAACAAAATATTTTTGCCCCAAAATTTTATTTTTAAGGTAGGTAACTATAAGGCAAACTTCATAAAGGGTTTGTGCAACCGGCCGTAATGTTACAAACCATGTGAAAAATTACTATAATTATAGTTTGGATTTTATTTCCTTGGATTTTTTTTCCTTTGGATTTTTTCCTTTGGATTTTTTTTCATGGATTTTTTTCCTGGATTTTTTCCGTTTCCCATCATAGATGACACCCGCCTACTTGGTAAAATATAAAAAAAATACAGAAAGTAATCTAGTAAAATATTATATTCGCTATTAAAGACTTACACATCAAAAGTTACCCTACATATGATACATAGTTAGAAAGAGAAAAAAAAATCCGTTTTAACTAAACCATAGCCAACTATGATTCCCATTTGAAAAAATACAACTTTAGGCCATAACTCGACATTTAACCTTTTTTTTTCAATTTTCTCGACGCCACTGGATTATACAGAAAAAAGTGCCTTGAGAATGTGAAAGTTATTTTCTCCTAACTTTACAAACAACCACGATATTCACATGTGTCTAAAAGTCGAAAAATCGAACTTTTGTTTGTAACTCGAAAACAAAAGACGATAGCAAATTTTTGTTTCCGCCAGTGAATTTGTCTCAAAAAAAGAGATCGAGAACGTGCCTTCCATTTTTTTGTATCTCCTATAATTACCGAGTTACCCTATACAAACATCGAAATTTGCCCACCCTGTACATTTAAAGATAACAAATCTGAATGTGATGTGTATTCAAACGAGATTAGAATTTCTACGTCATCTAGGTAAGTATACAAAAAAATTAAATTAAAGCAGGCCGTGGACGTGAAAACGTATGTCGTAAATCCACCTAAATTTGACATAAATTGTACAACTATAATACAGGCATAGCCAAAAAATTTGTAAATATAAGTTTAATGTTACAGCAATCGTTTGTATTATTTTGCAGATGTGTATGATTGATTCCGGAATTTATGGACAGACATGGAGATATGGTCAGTGTTTTTTGTGGTGAACAATTTATCAAAGTTTTTTTTTTATTATAATTACGCCAAGTGACGCATGCATTGCAACTAGTTTACACTATCTAGCAATTTGATTCTAATAATTCTTGCTTAAATCTAAGCAAGTCATAACGTTTTGATGGACGTACTCCCATCGGTGCGCTCCACATATTTTAAAAAACATTTTTTCACATGCTTTGTTGTTGTTTTGTTCATTTATTTTAGCTTACACTAGTTCGGATCCATTGTTATCGAGTAATTGTAACACTTCGATATTTTGGTGTTCATGTAGTCTCGCTTCGTGTTTTTTCGCGAACCGTTTAATTTCCTCACTGACCATAGGCACTTTCAGGTCCTTGTGGATGTCTTCATTTCTGCTGTACCATGGCGCATTGACGATGCTGCGAAGTACTTTATTCTGGAAAGTTTGTATAATTTTTACGTCAGTTTTTTTTGTGCATCCCCACAGTTGCAAACCGTAAGTCCAAACTGGCTTTAGAATTTGTTTATACAACAATAACTTATTATGTAGTGACAGCTCAGAATATCTACCAAGTAGCCACCACATTTGTTTGAATCTGAGGCGAATTTCTTCGCGTTTTTTCTTGACATGTTTTTTCCACCTAAGTTTGGCATCTAATGTCATCCCGAGGTATTTCGCTGTGTTAGCATGGGGGATTGCTTGCTGGTTGATTACTATTGGCAAGTAATCTATTCTTTTGTTGGTGAAGTTTATGTAGGTAGACTTCACTTCATTTAATTTAATCCACCATTTCTTAATCCAATTGTTGACGTTGTTGACGGCTGCTTGTAGTTTGTTTGTGGCTATCTCTATTTCGTTGCTTGTGGCTAGCAATGCAGTGTCGTCAGCGAACGTAGCTGTTGTCACTCCATCACTTGTAGGAATATCACTGGTGTAAAGCAAGTACAGGACTGGTCCAAGGACGCTTCCTTGCGGTACGCCTGCAGCGATGTCCCTTAGTTCTGAATATTCCTCACCATATTTCAATTTGAATTGACGATCAGAGATATATGATTTAAGAATGTGAGTCATCTGCCTAGGCAGATTTCTATCTATACTGTATTCGAGGCCCTCGTACCACACTTTATCAAAAGCTTGGGCCACGTCTAGAAATATCGTTGCGCATATTTCTCTTTTCTCTAAGGTTCTTCCAATTACATCGGTGATACGATGCACTTGATCTATGGTCGAGTGCTTGTTACGAAATCCAAACTGGTGAGTTGGGATGAGCTGTTTTTCTTCAATGATTGGCTTGAGGCGTTTCAGAAGCAATTTTTCGAACAGTTTGGATATGGTTGGTAGCAATGAAATCGGTCGGTACGATGTTTTTTCGTTGGGTGGTTTACCCGGTTTAGGGATCATATTAACTTCCGCAATTTTCCACTGCATTGGCACATATTTTAGACGTAGTGCTACATTGAATAGGTGCGTAAGCTTCATTATGCCCCTTTTGGGTAAGTCTTTAAGCACTTGCCCACTTATTAGGTCGTAGCCTGGTGCTTTTTTGGCACTGAGTTTTTGGATCTCCTTGTAGATTTCTTTTGGAGTTATAGGCTCAATGACTTTATCTTCTATGTTGTTTATTTCCGGTAGGATCTCATTGTCCATAGCCGGGTGTGGTTGAAAGGTGTTTTCTAAATGTTCAGCAAATATTTTTGCTTTTTCATTATCTTTCCTTGCCCATCCACCATCTTCTCTGCGAATGGGTGGATTTTGGATTTGTGGCCTTTTTAGTCTCTTGGTGGCTCTCCAAAGCGAATATTCAGTCTCTTTATCATCTGTTAATCCCCTTAGGAATTCAGTGAATGTTTCGTTTTTAACTGAGCGGATCTCATCTTTGAGTTGTTGATTTAGCCGATTTAGCAGTCTTTTATCTGCTGGTGCTCTAGTTTGTTGCCATTTCTTTCGTGCTTTTCGTTTCGTTGAGACAAGTTCTCTAATTTCCTTAGGGTAGTTAAGGCCAGTTGTTTTTCTTTTTGGCACAGGGGTGTTGTTCCACGTGGCTTGCTGCAGATTGGTTACGAGCAGCCCTGCTTCCGTGTCAAGCTGTTCAGTAGTTCTTAGTGGAACGTTCAAGTTGATGCGTTCTTTCACTTCTGCTCTGAATCCGTCCCAGTCTGTCCATTTGTTCTATAGTGCCGCTTGTTGTGATTTAGCAATCATTGTTTCGCTAATCGTCATTATAATTGGAGAATGGTTAAATGACAGGTCGTAATTGTCCTCGATATTGGTGTAATTAGAAGAGATTCCTTTCAATATGAAGAAGTCGATTAGATCTGGGATCTTATTGCTATCTGTCGGCCAATACGTTGGTTCTACAGTAGACTGGCATACGCAATTGCCTTGTTTGATCACTTTATATAGCTATTGCCCTTTGGTGGTGATAAGCCTTGACCCCCAGTAGGTATGTTTAGCATTGAAATCACCTCCAATTATAAAGTGATCTCCTAGCGTTTGGAAAAGTCTAGTATAATCATTTTTATCTAGTGCATACCTAGGCGGGCAGTATATTGTAGTAACTGTATATTCCTTGGATTTTGTACAGATTTTTACAGATGTTGCTTGTATTTCACGTGTGTTGTAATTGCTTTCTTCATAGTGCTTGACATTTTCCTTTATTATTGCCACCGAACCACCTCTTGCTGTGTTATCCGGGTGGGCAGTGTGGTATAGTTTATATCCCTTTATATTTAGGTAGCTTTCCTTAGTGAAATGGGTTTCGGAAAACAGACAGACGTCTATTTTCTGATCCCAAAGGAATAGCTCTACTTCATGGGCATGTTGAAGTAGCCCATTCGCATTCCAGGCTGCAATTCTAATTGATGATGCCATTTTTATTTCTTGTAATTGGCTGCCGCCTTTTTGCTAGTTTCTAACTTTGTAACTCTGGTTAGAATAGATTTGATGGAATTCTCTTGTTTGTCGAGTTTTCCAAGTATGATTTGCAGTGTTTTGTTAATAGCGTCTAAGTTGATTTTTTCCTTCGGCTCTTGTTGCGATTTGCCTTTTGTTTTCTGCGCATAGGCATTACTTGTTGTGCTTTGTTGAGGTATTGGTTCAGCTTTAGGTAGTGTAGGAAAATTCTGTGAATTTTTCTTTATCGCTGCCGTGTGTTGCGCAGTAGTTGTTCTTGTTTTTCTTTCTTGTAAAGTTTTTTCCCTTCGTTTTTGTAGTTCTTTTGCGACAACACACCCTTGGTTATTTGCTGGGTGTGCTTCTCCGCAGTTAGCATATTTCGCTTTTTCAAGCTTCCCTGAATTGCAATCTTTTGTAATGTGGTGTCCTGCGCATTTTACGCACCTCGCAGCTTTGATGCAGAAGGATTGGGTATACCCAAATGCTTGACACTTTTTACATTGTGGGATAAGAGCTGTTTTCTTTCGCATGACCCACGACGTTCACACAGGACACACACGTCACCCGACACCACACACTTCCGCACTCCTCGACAGTTAAATTACTACTGATTTATCAAAGTGCAACATTTGTTTCGAACAGAATTTAATGTTAGCAATACTGTTACGCGCAAAACCATTGCAATGTGAAAAGAAAATACCGAAATAGTGCATCCGTTTTAAGTGGAAAATCAACAAGAATGTGTGTAATCCAGAAGATGACGAGAGAGTTAGATATACAATTCTTCGAAGTTCTAAATGATCTATTGTTAAGCATGCGTCTGCATTAAATTTAAACCTTACAAAATTTTAATTGTCCCGATCAAGACGAACAAAATCGAATTGAATTCTGCTAACAACTTTTTCCACTAAGAAATGATAATCTACATATAGAACACTACTTATTCATGACTCGTGAAACCCATTTTTCTTTAAGAGGGCATTTTAATACGCAAAACTGTCGATACAGAGCGACCGAAAATCCTGTCGAATATCATTAACACCCCTAATATTCGCCGAAAGCTACAGTTTAGCGTACAGTTTCGTCATCAAAGGTAGTCTAGTGATATCGTTTGAGGGGAATGGTGAAACGGTAATCATGACGTCTCAAAGGTATACCCAAATGCTTCAAACGTTTTTCTTGCCACGAGCTGGAGGAGAGAGAGATGAGTATTGATTATAGCAACATGGTTCAACTTGCCACACAGCAAGAATGTGTATGCAAGTCTTACGGAAAGAGTTTCCATATCATCTGATTTCTTGCAATAGTGACTTGCACTGGCCAGTGAGATTCCCCGATATTACTATTCCAGATGTTTTTTAGGGCTATCTAGCAAGTAAAGTAAATATTGTAAATCCAAGAACAGTTGATGAACATAAAACAAGCATTGAAGCAGGAATTCAAGCTATTCTACAGGAATTACTTATTAGAGTCATGCCTAATTTCGTCCATTGTTTAGAAGAGTGTATTAAAAATGACGGAGGACACTAGCGGCATATAATATTTAATAAATAACTCTCCCGTTCGGACACTTAAAGATACCGTATTATTTAAATTTGTACCTTATGACAATAAATTATTAAATAGAAAACAAAATAATCAATCCTTTTTGTCGGTCCTTGTAGCTTTTCAAAAATGGTTTGTACTGTAATACATTTATGGTTGAGACTTATTTCCACAATTACCAGAAAGTTGATGGTGCATGGCAGTATTCAATACATGGTTGCCTGTAGGATAGCCAGGAAGAATGTCTAGACCTGGTGATCGACTACAACTCGTTTGACTTTGCATTAATGCAGTCTATTTCCCAACAAGCTGACCTTTCTTATTGAATTTGTCAGCTGATAATGAAAAAGGATTTACACATATTCCTCTACTGCTTAACTGCTGTGTACGAGCTTCTACTGCCCGATTATGGAAAACTAGTAGAGTTTGGTCGTTGGTTTCTGAAAAAGAATGGGAATATGTTGGACCAAACTTATTTCTCAGATGAATCATGGTTTCATTTCAATGGTTATGTAAATTCGCAGAATTTGAGAATGTCCGCAGAAAATCCACATTTTTAACGTGAGGAAGCGCTTCACCCAGATATAGTAGATGTGCGGATAGGTACCGAAGGCAATTAGTTAGCCTAATATTTTTCAACGACACATTAATTGTGCAGAAATATTGCAAAGCAATTTTTGAATCTTTCATGAATGCATTATATGACCACGAATTGCAAAATGAATGCTTCTAATAGGACCATTTTTGTGAGGTTATGAGATTTATACGTTTTAATGTTTTGACATTGACAGTTTATAACCTAATATTATTTACTTGTTCAGGAGTAGCCTGAAGTTAACCTCACGAAACACTACGTTTGCACGTTCACGGCATACTCTAATAGTATTCTCGATTGCTCTTTCTACAGGGTGTCCCAGAATTATCACTAAAGCTTCTGGTAGCCGTGTTCTCCTATGCTTTCTGAACAAAAAAAAAATAAAAACAAATTTTTTCTCCGAGGCTTAGTTTTCGCTCACGAAGCAAAAAAAAAGAATAATAAACTTTGCAACACTGTTGCAATTACTTTAACGGAATTAAATAAACAAAGTAGACTATCTGTTACTAATAATGATTATGCAAAAGGCACATAATAGAATGTAATTTAGAATTAGAATTAGAATGTGAAGGAGCCCCATCTTGTTGCACCCACATATCACGCCGAACCAGAACAGGAATGTCATCGAAAAGATAAGGGAATTCTTCATTTAAAAAATTTAAGTAGTTATCTGCATTCAGTCTTCGGGGTAGTAGAAATAGCCCAACAAATTTATTGCCGATTATTCCTGCCCACACGTTCACAGAAAAACGAACTTGGTAATTTTGCGCTTTCAAAGCCTGGGGATTTTCATATGCCCATACATGTTCGTTATGAGTATTGAAAATACCATTTCTTGTGAATGTTGCTTCATCCGTCCACAACAGCTTATCCAGAAATCTTGGATTTGCTCTGTTGGTTTCCAAAAGCCACTCACAAAAATTCCTCCTAGGTTCGTGGTTGATGTCCAACAAATGCTGCACCCTTCTTTTATGAAATGGATGTTGCCCATCATCTTTTAAAATTCTTTGCACGGAAGACTTGGATGTTTCAAAATTTCTGGCAATCGAACGAACACGTATACTCGGATGCTGACTTACAAACTCCAAGACGTTTTCTTTCAAAATAGGATTTCTAATTCTTCGCGGCCGACCTGCATTAGACTGACTTGGAAGAATATTTCCAGTCTCCCTAATTCGTTGCATTGCAGCCCGCATTACAGTATGGATGTCTCCGATCAGAAAACGGTCGGCATAGACCCTTGAAGCTTCGTTGTAATTACCATCGCATTCGCCAAGAACCAAAATCATGTCTGCATGTTCACTTGCAGTATAATCCATAGTAACGTAATAGCTATTTATGTAACTAGTTATGAAAAGGGTTATTTTGTGTAACGAAATGGAATATTTGCAGGACGAGCGGGCGTAGCGAGCAAGATTCTGCAAAATTACATGAGTTACACAAAATAACATTTCATAACGTGTTGCATACAAGATTTTATCCAATTTTGACCAAAACATAGTTTTATAATTTTCCAGTTGATCTGTCATTAAACGTCATAACTAATTTCCTTAGAAACGCCATACGACATAAGTCGTATTAAATGACATATTAATGACAGTTTCTATGCTTTAACTGGTGATGTAATGAATTTTATCTACTTTGATTTAATAATAGGTCCATTATGATACCGAAAACAGTTTAATAATGGAGGCTATTATTAAACTGTTTTTGGTAATAAAATCCTCTATTATTAAACCGTTTTTGGTAACTTTTTGGTTTTTAAGATTGGTGACATTTGCTTTCACTTTGGTCATAAAACGACAAATGTCAGATGTCGAATATACATAACCACAAACTCTATCAGAAATTTTGAATTTCTACATAACAAGTATCTCAAAGTAGATAAAATAGTATATTATACTCGTTTCATAACGGGCATTGTAGCACTTGTTCCATTGGAGCACTCCTCGCTACGCTCGTCGTGCCCCAAACCCACGCGTGCTACAATAAGCCCGTTATGAAACTCGTATAATAATATACTATTTCATCACTAGTTACGAAATATTTTTCATTACGTAACTAGTTACGAAAAGTAAAGCGTTTCCTAACGTCAGACAGTTTTGAAAAGTGTCACTTTATGTGTCAAAATTAGATAATAGTATATTAAAGAACTAGTTTCATAAGGCCTTTTCTTAACGTACGAGTCCAAGTTTGAAAAACGAGACGCGAAGCGTCGAGTTTTTCAACGGACGAGTGCGACAAGTGGTCTTACGAAACGTGTTCTTTATACTATTTTTTCTATTGAGGAAGTTTAAGAGTATTTTAAATAAATTTATGTAGAGAATTTTACGTAAATCGATTACTAGGGAGTTTTTATAAACACTCATGGCAGCACTGACAGGTGGCTGAAACTGACATTTCAAACTATCAAATTCAAATCGAGATACCAACATCGTAAAAAAACAAACTAAAAACAGTACGATTATAGGCCTCCTTAACGTACTGTTTTTAAGCTAAAACAGTGCGCTTAGAACGGCTTTATAAAACCGAAATAGAAAAAGTAAATTAAAGAATCAAAACACAAAATAGCTTAAGTAGACAAAATAATAACTGTCACTGTCACAAAATTTGAAAATTCGAAATAATAACATTTTTCAAAATCACTTTTCCCGCTTAACTTGTTCTTGCTTCTATCAGTTTTTTCAACAAATTGATTAATGTTTTAAATCATGATTTGATGGTGATTTTAGGTTGTAATAGACTTATTTATTGATAAATTAATTATCTTATTGCCAAATTTTGTTCTGAGGTTTTTTGTTCAGAAAGCATAGGAGAACACGGCTACCTGAAGCTTTAGTGGTAATTCTGGGACACCCTGTATATAGTTTTAAATAAAAGGGCATAAGTTGTAATAGAGTAAGAAAAACCTAAGTGACACAAAGAAAAATATCTGCAAACTTATAGATCAGCGAAGTAATGCTACATCTAACAGAGAAGAAAATACTTTTTTCTTCAAACGTCAGTAAATCTGTCATTTTTCGACTGTGTAGGCGACCGTAAAGTTTCATTTTTCCTCCGCCGGAGCTTTAGTTTTCACTTTCCCGCCGGCGGAGGGAAAAGTGTTATCATAGCAACATAGATAGAAACAAGAAAACAAGCGTCTATAAATCACTAATTTAGGAACTAATTGGTTATTATTTAAGTGAACTTACTCGATAAAACTGCTTATCAATTCGGAATTAAAACGCAACCGGAGACGCAATAATTGTAAAAAATAAATTAATATTGTTGACAGTGTCCACTGACAGCTTTATGTTACATTACTATAGCAACAACCTGTGCCTACTCACCGACACCGGTCTAAACCGCCTTGCGAACCCAATTATGTTTAAAAATTATTACTATCAAAAAGAGACGTTTTTGCATTAATTTGTCGACATTTGAAGAAAAAACAGCATATTTTATTTGGAGGAAAAGTTACTTTTCATGACTTGCTCTCTATTACCAGCCTCACTCCGTTCGGCTGTTAAACACGAGCGCGTCATGAAAAGTATCACTTTTCCTCCATATAAAATAATATACTATTAAATATCTGCTGATATTTCAACAGCACAATTCTATCTTAATATTCCTATTGCTATCTGTATTTTAATTAGATATCGCACCCACCTGTCTCAAAATGTCGTTACACAAAGTGTACATTCATATATTCAGACCAGCACTCTTTCTGAAGAAAATAATAAAACAAAATTTACGCTATACGATTGCATTATTAGAACGCAATCGGCGGCTACTTCGTCTTCTCGCTTTACCAAAACAATATCCACGGAGACCATTAACCTGCAAGAGAACCCGAACTATGCCAGCTCTTGTTATGGCGAATATTAATTCCTTACAATCAGCATTTACGTGAGTAATTAGCAGTTACGTGTATTCACAAAGTACGTAACTTACAGTTTCGCTCAGCCTATTTACTTGTTCATAAAAATATAACAGTTATAAAAATAATGGTCAATGTTGATATAAATTACGAATCTTTATTCTTCTTCTCGTTCCCATCGATTATACTACAAACTACGTTCTGTTGGTCTGTCCTACCTACTCATTTAACGATGAAAACCAACTTTGGTGCTATCTTTTTAGTGGACGTCTCGGTGTGGTACGCTGGTGTTACACTTTTCCACATCTATTCCTTCACATTTCCTTCTTATTTCAATGTTGGCTTGCCTGTGTCTTGTGTAAATCCCAGTGAATCTTTATTTGGAACTGAGAAACACTGTTAGCAGCAATGGATGTAACAACAATAATATCATATTGATGCTATTTTCAGGAATAATAATTGTTACTTATTATTTTATAATTTTAGGATTCAATACTCTTTTAATAGCATGGCAGAAAATGTGTCATTTCAAAGGTATTAGCTACTTCGAACTAATAAACACAGGAAGGCATCTGCATGAAATTTATAAATGGGAACTATGTTGTTCTTGTTATGAACAGAGTTATTACTAAAATAATAAGCCCAAGTTACTAATGAATGTTATAATCCAATTCATGTTAATGTGTCGTCTTTAAGCAGATAGATTTAAAATTAATATAGCTTTAATTTAAGTACTGGGTGTTTACAAAATTGTGTGATATCGGCAGTGATTTTTACAATTTGTATTACGTATTCGAAACATTTTTACCGATTTAGCATCTCACTGTCTAAATTGACGTATTCCTGACTAAAACTTTTGTATGTGGGCATTGAAATCAAGCAAAAGTTGTTTTTGAATGTGTTGGCACTAAAGAACTTCCCATATACTGAATGGCATTTAGAAATCTTACGATTTACTTCAAATTATTTTTTTAGCTTTTGTAAATACACTTAAACTTAAAACTTCAAAGTCAGTGTATTAGTCGAACCGAAACTAATTGCGCAAAAAAGAGCTTTCCAGCAACTTCGATTCTTGAACTGTTTTCATATTTGCCACGGAAAGTGCTTTTAAATTGCCGTTTTAGGATTCTGTGGTTTATAGTGAATGAACGTGTTGCCTCTGAGCGATTCTTTGCGAAAACATGCAGGTGACATCTTTTCATAGGGTGTAACCGCAGGTTATTTACTCCATTTTCACAGATTTTCAATAAAACCACAAGTTTGAGGTTTTGCTTCACGTTATTTACCCGTAAATAAACTCAGGGTTGATGTTGCATCATTAGTAGAGTCCGGATTATAGGCCTTAAAAAAATGTTAAATATACTGGCAGGGAAGCACTAAGAGTCATTAAAACAGATAAGAAATGGATTGGCATTAATAAACAGAATAAGGCTTTTTAATGAAAACGTTGTTATATTAAAAAGTGAAATATACATTTTAACGACAGATCCTGAATTTTTTATATTAATATAAATATTCCCGTGTAAAATTTTAATTTTCCTTACCG
Source organism: Limonius californicus (assembly GCA_014611495.1). Lineage (NCBI taxonomy): Eukaryota > Metazoa > Arthropoda > Insecta > Coleoptera > Elateridae > Limonius > Limonius californicus. Next base: position 13,027 of record JABXWE010003042.1, on the reverse strand, counting down.
TAAACATGAGAAGAAGTAGGAAATTAATATTGATCAAATAATGGCACATGAACTCGGTAGAATCTTGATGAAAAAGGTTTAGTCCATATAAGGGATATAGAAAATCTGTTTAAAGATATTGTGGAATAACTGAGAAATTAAATTACGTTCTAGCCCAACTATAATACAGGGTGTCGCATGACGTGAGGTCACTACTTCACATACGTGTAGGAGAGGTGAAAAGAAGTCGAAACTACACAGTGGTCATTTTTTCTAAATCGACTATTAAAGAAATTGCGGCCTGTTTTAGTTAAATACTGAAGCAGCCGAAACAATAAATGATATTAAGTGGTATTTGATACAAACTGTCTACGTTACTATGGAAATGATATTATTTACTTGCATGTCAAACAGTAAAGCACCTTAAAGTTGCTTTATCTGTTTGTGCTTATTAACAGTGTTGATAATGTTTACTTCTACAACGCGAAAGTACGCCGATATTCATTATATGTACGGTTTTTGTGATGGAAACTCAGTAGCAGCTGCTCGAGAATATGGGTTGAGATTTCCAAATCGGTGACTACCAGGCCGACGAGTTTTCCAACGAGTGCGCAACCAGCTACTTGAACACGGAAATTTCCCGAAACCGTCGTCCAATACAGCAAGTACTAGAAAATGAGGACAACATACTGCTAGAAATTGATAATAATCCCAGCACCTCTGTTCGTCGTGTATCTGCAAAGCAATGTACCACGAGTGCGAGTTTGGAGAACATTAGCACGTCATGGTTTATATCAATTTCATATCCAATCCTCTTATCTACGTATTCCGCTAGTAGCATCGAATTTTGCCGTTGGATCATTCAAAATCGAAACCTACGTAATAGAATTTTATTCACGAATGAGGCAGCATTTACAAGGAATGGATTAATGATCAAAAAAACAGACACTCTTGAGATTTGGAGAATCCACACGAAATCACAGTGTCAAATTATCAACATAGGTTTTCAGTGAATATCTGGCGTCTATTCATTTTTGAGAACCATTTAACCGCCGACAAATATTTAAATTTTCTGGAAGATCATTTGGGAGGATTGTTAGATGATGTTGCTCTGGCGATCAGACATGGTATGCGGCACCGGCACGACGGTGCCCCTGTGCATTTTGCGTTACGTGTAAGATAATTTTTGAATCAACAGGTTGAAGGACGTGTAGTTGGTGGAGGAGAACAGCACCCCTGGCTCTCACGATCCTCGGACTTAACTCGTTTATATTATTATACGTGGGGCCATATGAAAGATATGGCATACCAAATATCATCAGTGATTGTTGTAGATCTTTGGAGACGCATTTTTGAGGCAGCAGAGCTAATCGGAATAACAATGACATGTTACGTAGGGCAACCAGATCTCTCCTAAGGAGAACCAGAATGTATCTCGAGAGCAACGGTGGCCATTTTGAACAATATAGTGAATTTAAAATAAAATAAAAGTAACTATTGGCATTTCTGAAATTGTAATTATTTAATAAATACTCCTAATAATTTAACACTGTATTTTGAAAACGGTTTACTTTAGGGTATAACTTTATTAGAATTATTACTATATTTGGTCTAAAGATTACGTACACGAAGTAGTGATCTCACGTCTTGGGACACCCTGTATATAAATGTTTGAATGTTTGAACATAAGACAAAGTAAGATTTTAAATATTTAATTTCAGCTATCAGAACAAAATGCTGTCAAATGAAATGTTTACATTTGAATTACTAAATTTTAAATATTAAACGATTGGTGATATAAATAATCACCTCACTCTATTTATATATAGTGACTACTTGTAGAAACTTATGTTATTCAGATAGTTTTAATGAATGATGCTGAATAGGGTACGAAAAATTACAGTTCTGCAAATGATTACCTTTCGAGACGTGGAAAGTGTTTTCTACGGAATCACATTCCCATGAGGGTGGGTTTTTTATGTAGAAACTTGTTAGGCGACACATGTAACTAGACTCAGTCTAGATATTTTTTCAACTACAGCAATTCGCAATTTTTTTCATAATTAATTACATTTTTCTACGAATTATAAGAAACAATTCATTGTTCTAATAAGAACAAGTACATAGTTATCGTGTGGTTGTTAGTTAGCAATCAATATAAATTAATTTTACAGAGATTCAGCAATATGCTAACCCATCCAAGAAACGTAAGTATTAATACATATTCATAAATCTGATCCTAAATTCAATATCCTCTAATTTCTGCCTCCCTTCTGAGTTCGCTAAATTCGTTAAATTGAACATTTTGTCAGATATTCAGTGAATCCGCTATGATAAACTTGCTGTCTCCAAAATAAGATGACAGTTCGAATCCGCACTTTTCAAAAGTGGACGTCTGGTGAGCAAGTCTTTTGTAGCATCAAAATTGATCCTTTCAACAACTGTAACATTCTTCGTAATTCTTCCCTTCTGTGTAAACTCGAACACGTTTAAATCAAAGTTATTCGAATTAAATTGGTAACAGCAGAACAATAATAATTATTAATTTAAGGTAGTTTTCTGTTAAATCTTCTGACGTTTAATAAAGTTTAATAAAAGCAAGAATATTTCGAGACACTCAATTTCTATACATTTTGTAATTTCCGATTTACTATACAATGCCTGGCTGTATCGTAAAATTTAATTAATGCAACTATTATATGCCGCTTGCAAGTATTCAATAACTTGTAATAAAGGGAACTGTTGTACGCCAGCTAGATAGACGTTTAATTAAACTTTTTGTCGAATATTATATTTTAAAGAGCGAAAAATATGGGAATTTTTGTTAACGGCGCAAATAATTTTGTCATTAGGAATTAGAGTGTGAATTCCAATTACTCTTTAGGGATTTATAATAGATACCCCTCGACATAAGAACTTCCAATAGGAAACGTGTGCTTCTTACTTTCATGAAAAAGAATTTCTTATATCCTTGTGGAAATAAGAAAATTTAGAATTAGAAACCTTTTTAGAAGTAGGAGAAAAAGAAGAACAATATTGGTTCAAAGGAGAAAGCAGTCAGTAAAAGAACAATCGTGAGGTTAGATGTTTTGTGCTTTCCTTTTCTGTTTGAATTGCGAGGCTCTGTATAAAGTTGTTTGTTATAAAAAAATAAGCGAATCAGTTTGCTTGGACTTTCCTGTGCATACAGTGTATCCCAGTTTCAAAGAACTATTGGAATTTCCCAAACTGTAAGACATAGTACTTCGATTAAATAAGTAAACGGTATAAGGTTAATTTATATACGCTGTTGTGTTTATTTTACAACGCAGTTTTTTACAGTAAAATAACTCGTTAAGCAATGTATTATTGTAAACAGTGTGTTAACCCAGAAGTAAGATTTATTAACGATATCATCATTAACAGCCTTTTCGTCCTACTGTTGAGCAGCGACTTCTCTGCCACGTGCTTCTCCTCAGGGCTGAGGTAAAAACATGGCGGACTTAAAATTTAACATCGAATCCGAACGACAGAAATTCTAGGAAATGCTTTTTTGCATTATCATCTTACGGTTGCCAACCGGATTGAGTAATTATTTGTGGTGGGTTGCAGCAAAAGATTTTTATATGTTGACGTGGTAATGCTAGGGAATCAACCCCAAGCCATAATCGACGTTATGACTACAGAGCAAGCACTCTACCAACTAAGGTAGCACCATTTATTTTCTACCCTTTGATAAATATTATGCAGCCAAAATGTTTCAAATGAGTTCAAAAACCCAGGGTTCTAGGAATAATCATCGAAATCACAAATACTTAAGTTGCAACTTCAGAGGAATCCTAAGTTTTTTCAAACGATATAATGTAAGTGACTGTCGTCAACCCAACAGACACCATGGTCATATTTTTTGTAAAATAGTACTAATAAAGCAAGTCAGTAAATTATGTTTATTTTGAATGCCGACAAAGATTAACTGTGAGCCATTTGATCTTGCTGTAAAAATATTGATCTCAATGTCTTAGCGTTCCTTTTGCTTTCAAGTTCGGCGTAATGCGAGGTAGGTCAACAGCTGCAAATAGCTACTAAAAGTCGTATTCAGTCTCAGAATGCGGAAAAATTAAATTAAGATGATTTGCAAGTAATTCTAGTATCACCAATAACGTTTTTCACTATTTGTTTCCTATTTATTAATATAACAATTTTGTTACGTATATCAAACTACACGGTGCCCCATAAGTTGAGATAAAACTCTTCGTAGCGTAACAGCTAAAATATTTTTTTTTTCGCAGACTAGTTTCTTCATACGAGCTTCTTGAAGTTGGAAATTCGAATGCTGCGGATCTTTAAAAACAAAGCTAAGCTAATAGATTTTGTCGATTAAAGTCATTCTTCATCAATAAACTTAAGATATCAACAATAAATATGACTTCTGCACAAGTTCAAATTACAGATTTTTGATCCTAAGATTTTGTTGAAAACACGAGATTTGAATATGGCAAATCTAAGCAAGACCGATAGTAATTTCTATTTCCGATTATTACAGTTGTCAAACACATTTTTCTGTTCCATTTTGTATATTCCGCTTCACTTGCATTAATGGAATACACGTAGGCTTTTTGAAATTTGAATTATTCCAGCTCAGCAATTACATATTGCTACTCATGGCAGTTTCGTGATACAGGTTATGGCGTTACATGACATGTGGATGCAGCGCATCCTTTAAATGATCTTTTTGTTTTGTTAACAGAACACATTGGCGGAGTACACTGATATGACTTGCATTCTTGATAAGGTTAGTGGTAATTGTATTGCAGCGGCAACGAACTGACCGACGACTACGAGAGAGAGAAAGTGTTGGTCTAAAAAAGTGTGGTGATGGTCGTCCGTTTATGGTAAGACAGCCCAATAGTAAAGAAAATATGACTTAATTGAATAGGAGGCTGATAGTAAAGTTATATTTAATTTGATACTGCTGTTTCAAATTTTACAGTTGCCAAACACATTTTTCTGTTCCATTTTGTAAATTCCGTTTCACTTGCATTAATGGAATACACGTTGGCTTTTCTAAATTTGAATTATGCCAGCTCAGCAATTACATATCGCTACTCATGGCAGTTTTATGATACAGGTTATGGCGCTACATGACATGTGGATGCAGCGCATCATTTAAATGACCTTTTTGTTTTGTTAACAGAACACATTGGCCGAGTACACTGACATGACTTGCATTCTTGATAAGGTTGGTGGTTACTGTAATGCAGCGGCAACGAACTGACCGACGACTACGAGAAAGAGAAAGTGTTGACATTCCAACCACACAGTTATTAGCCGAACTGAGCAACCACTACGAGATAGTGTTGGTCTAAAAAGAGGTGGAGGTGGTGCTTGTTCATTTATGGTAAGACAGACCAATATTAAAGAAACTGATTTAATTGAATGGGAGGTGGATAGTAATTTCTATTTAATTTGACAACGCTGTTTCGAATTTTACAGTTGCCAAACACATTTTTCTGTTCTTTTTTGTAAATTCCGTTTCACTTGCATTAATGGAATACATATTCGCCGAGTACAATGACATGATTTGGATTCATGGAGAGATTGCTGGTAATTGTAATGCAGCTGCAAGGCTATATGCTGAACGATATCCAAATAGAAGACATTCAAACCACACAGTTATTAATCGAACTGACCAAACTCTACGAGAGCGAGAAAGTGGTGGTCGTCCATTTATGTTAAGACAGATCAATATTGAAGAAATTGTGTTAAATTTAATTGTGTGATGGCAGATGAGACTGATCATGCAACTCGTTTTCGAAATCATCAATATCGATATGGTGTTAATGTTAATTGGTCTAAAAAGAGGTGGAGGTGGTGCTTGTTCATTTATGGTAAGACAGACCAATATTAAAGAAACTGATTTAATTGAATGGGAGGTGGATAGTAATTTCTATTTAATTTGACAACGCTGTTTCGAATTTTACAGTTGCCAAACACATTTTTCTGTTCTTTTTTGTAAATTCCGTTTCACTTGCATTAATGGAATACATATTCGCCGAGTACAATGACATGATTTGGATTCATGGAGAGATTGCTGGTAATTGTAATGCAGCTGCAAGGCTATATGCTGAACGATATCCAAATAGAAGACATTCAAACCACACAGTTATTAATCGAACTGACCAAACTCTACGAGAGCGAGAAAGTGGTGGTCGTCCATTTATGTTAAGACAGATCAATATTGAAGAAATTGTGTTAAATTTAATTGTGTGATGGCAGATGAGACTGATCATGCAACTCGTTTTCGAAATCATCAATATCGATATGGTGTTAATGTTAATTGGTCTAAAAAGAGGTGGAGGTGGTGCTTGTTCATTTATGGTAAGACAGACCAATATTAAAGAAACTGATTTAATTGAATGGGAGGTGGATAGTAATTTCTATTTAATTTGACAACGCTGTTTCGAATTTTACAGTTGCCAAACACATTTTTCTGTTCTTTTTTGTAAATTCCGTTTCACTTGCATTAATGGAATACATATTCGCCGAGTACAATGACATGATTTGGATTCATGGAGAGATTGCTGGTAATTGTAATGCAGCTGCAAGGCTATATGCTGAACGATATCCAAATAGAAGACATTCAAACCACACAGTTATTAATCGAACTGACCAAACTCTACGAGAGCGAGAAAGTGGTGGTCGTCCATTTATGTTAAGACAGATCAAAATTGAAGAAATTGTGTTAAATTTAATTGTGTGATGGCAGATGAGACTGATCATGCAACTCGTTTTCGAAATCATCAATATCGATATGGTGTTAATGTTAATTGGTCCTTTTATTCTGCCAAATGATATAATTTTCTGAAAATTTCCTACATTTTCTACAGGAAAATTTTCAAATACTATTGAAAAATGTTCCACAGATAATTAGATATAATATGTGCTACCAACAAGATAGTGGTCCAGACTATTATGGCATTATAATTCGAGATTGGCTTCAAAATAATTTTCCAGATCGGTGGATTGGACATGAGGGTGCTATAGCTTGGCCACCAAGGTCGCCTGATCTAACGCCCTTAAATTTTTATTTATTGGATTATCTGAAAGATTTAGTATATCTCACGCCTGTGAGCAATGTGGCGTGCGTGGAAAAGAAGGTATACAGATATAGGGGACCTACTGTTTAACACCGCGAACCGCGGAACGTGTCATGTATTTCTTTTCCTGAGAAGGTGCGGTTGGCTGATGTACAATTTCCTTCTTAGGAAACGAGGAAAAGAGTCCGATCTTCCTGGACCTAGAATCTAACCCAGGTCCTTTACCGCAGCAGTCCAACACATTGCCCATTGCCCGATCGCCTTCCTTATTCATTGCAGTGTAATAAAAATAAAGCTTTTGGAAAAAGAGCAACATTTGAAAAATTGTACAATGTAAACTTAACCTCCTGCTCGTGGGGAAACGAGTTGTTTAATAGTTGATTTGTGTTATCAAACGCATCGACTGGCCTAGATAATAATTTATTAAATATTTTCTAATGATTTTTCATAGTAACTGCACAAATATTTTCCGTGGAGCATACAGTATGCATATTAGTACACAGTTGCCAAATTTAAACTTCTTTTCCTGTTTCGTGTGAAGTAACTAGCATGCAAAAAATAAATATTTTAGCTGTTTTATATATAGTACGCACTACTGAAGAGCTGTACGTTCTACTGCGAGTTTAGGGGTCACCATGTATACAATCACAAATTGTTACACCAAAGTTTTCACTTCTGGGTCGGAATTCATTCACTTTTCACATACAACTGTACATTTTTGAGTGTAAATCAAGCTCGAGCTGTCAGCTTTCCAAAAAACGAAATTTATCACAGTTGGAAACAAGTTATTTGCATTTTAGTGAATTGATTCGAAATAATTTTAAAGTGCCATATTTTAGTGACGGTGTCGAATTAAAAAAAATTAATGCGATTAAGGAAATAATACCCTTAGCTGTACGAGGTTAAAGATTTTCACACAGGTTTAAAATACACTAAACATAATTTTCTTACATTTGTAGTTTCACCGGAAATGACACCAATTTGATTGTTACAAAGAGAAAGCCCTGTATATTAGACTTTTAGCATCCGCATAAAATTTTGCCATCACAACTGTAACTAAGTTCATGATATTGTCAAAAATACCTGTAATGCTTCAGAAAAAATCTACGGCAATGAATAAACAAAGTCTTTGGAACACTTTCCGAAATTGCAAAGTTTATGCAAATTAACTTTTTTTTGTAGTAATTTTAGATATTTTTGTATCGATTAAAATTCTACTGTGTAAGTGTTCTTAATTAACCAAAGTTTATGTTAATTAGGCGTCCTAATTTTGAATAAACAAGCCTTTAAGTCAAAAATCTCACAAAATTGTGATTTAATTTGTAAACCAGACAGTTTGCAATAATCATTAGATTTTAATTCAGACGTTCTTCACAAAAATTCTTATTAAGATTTTGAAAATTCATTGTTTGGTAAAAATTATACTAAAACAGCTTTCCATTTCCCGGTAGATAATTTTTTGAAATTGTTAGGATCGAACACCACTTTGCTTTCCTTGGCTATGTCGAATTGCATTACAACACGTAATAGTTAAGACAAATGCATTAGCATTTATAGATCGACACTTTGAAGTTTTTGAGTTTCTGGGTTCAAAATGCGCGTTTGCATCTAAATCTCTTTCGAAAATTTTCACGATCACAATACATTGGTATACTGGAATTAAAGAAAATAAAAATAGGTAGGGCTTTCTATATTGCTCAAAGTCTCCCATGGCGCTGTCAAATATTATTTTCCTGTAAAATTATTGGATGTATAAGAGGTGTGTTCAATTGTAACCCATCTTAGTTTCATATAAAATATATTCAACAATTTAATTATAAATAATTACCATCACAGTTACGGCACCTATCGCATTATTTTACGAATCGACGTACATATACCGTACTCATAGAATTCTTGTTACTGCTGATTGAACAAGTATTCCACAGCTATCTGTACTTCTGCGTCAGACTCAAAATTCCGACCTTTTAACACCTTTTTCAGCAGTCCAAAAATATGGAAATCGCAAGTCAAAATGACCCCACGCGTAAGTTTTCCTGGACGTTTCCGTCTTATTGCTTGATGAAGTTTGTTCTAAGTTTCATTGTACAGATTTGCATTGACATTTACTCCAGTTTCCTCAACATTTGGGGCACCAAGCTGTTTAAGAAATGCGTATCACGAAGTGAGGTACAAATTGTACCCCGCTTTTTACCATATGTTTCTAGCATTTTTTTAATTCTGAACGAAAATATCTACTACAAGTAAACAAACAGCAATTGGTTACACAAAATTAATTTAACTTATTTTTTATTATAAAGAAATATTGCTGACAGAATATATATAATCAATTTCAGTTGCCATTTGGATTGCAGCTGTAGCAATAATAGATTTTTTTGTTGCCCATGATTTTTGCAGAAAAAATCCTTGCATTAAGCTCAATAACTACGGCACTTCTTATCTTAAGTGAGACGCGCAAATCAAGTTTACAAACACGTGACGATTTCTCTAAGAAATATGCATGCCTGTTCGCAAGCTAATGCTAATAGACCCAAACCTAAGCGGATTACAAAGTGTACCCCAACAAACAAAATTGATTATATTTTACAAATATGAAGTGTGCATGCACCGATTATGACGTTATAGGTTACTTAAAGCATTATTAGAGGCAATGGTAGAAGGATAATAAATTTAAAAGAAAATCTTTAAAATGCATGCAATTTTGTACGTCTGGGGCATACCCCCTTGGTAGGCCGAAGGTTAAACTCTATCAACAAGGGTTCTTCATGGTCGCAAAAAATGTTAACATCGCCTTGCCTGCAGAAAGTTGTGCTTTAAACGTCTTCGGTGGTAGTGAACTTGAATGTTTCCACTGCATCGACGATAACTTACTGGATGGCTTGTAGTAATGGCACCAAGTTTCTAGTTTCCAGCAACTATTGACAGAAGAAAATCATCACCACTTTGCCTATAGTCGGTGAGGAGTTGCAGCGATAAGCCCATTCCTAAGCATTTTTGTTCATTAGACAAGATACGAGGAATCCATTGCGGACAAACTTTGTTGTAACCCAGATTAAGAGCAATACTATGAACTGATCCTACACTTGCACCAACAATTTCTGAAATTTCTTTGAAATTCGACGATTTCCTCTAATAAGGCCTTCCACACATGCCATATTGTTTTCTGTTAATGTAGTACACCTTGCACCTGGTGGCGGCTCATCCATAGTCCCCTCTTTTCCATTCTTAAATTTTCGGCGCCATTCCTTCACAGTTGGGTACGCACTACATGCATTTCCATACACTGCTCGCATTGGCGTATGAATCTGCAATGACTGCACACACGCATAAAAATTGTAGGACCGCACACTCATCAAACTTGGACGGATTTTCAACAACAAACGCCATTTCAAAATCGAAGTTGTAAAAGTCAGAATCAAATGCAAATGCCAGAAACTTACTAATGTGTTGGTTGCAAACACTACATCATTTGAAATATTGCATTTGTTTCAAGGCGAAGTTGATCAAAGATGGGTTTCAGTTAAACAAGCCTCGTACATAATTATTACTTAAATCCACAAGAAGGCAATTTTAAGAACTTTTTTTCTCTATAATTGAGTAGCGTTTATACAAGAAGGGACAATCTTTGGTATTTAATCGCGACAACTCTTCTAGTAATTTCAATAGAAAAGTGACGTGTTTGTTCAAAACTTTTGATTGAAAATTCCCTATATTATGTTTAATACTTTAGATATAATATTGAATAAAAAATTTAAGTTTCGCCTATTTAAATGTTGTTTTCACACAAATGCATCTGTCTACCAAATGTTCGTGCAGAAATAGATACGATTCTATAGCCATCATGCCAAAACAGATATGTCCGCTTAACTTTTTGTGCTTCCTCAATAATAAATTATTGAAGAAAATTAATTACACAATGAGAAACATCACTTGTTAGTCTACTATTGCTGTTAAATTAAGAATTCAAATCAGAATCAGTTGACCATATACAGTTTTGCGTGATTTTTAGTAGGTACTGGATTGGACACATTCCTTTTTGAATGATCTATCCTGAATTAGCCTATTTTAACCAACATTTATTGTTAAAATTTTTTTACTGGGTATAGCTATAACAAAAAAGAGGAAGGATAATAATAATAATAATAATAGCTATAACAGAATTCGACGTAAAATTTGCAATTATAAGGAAGCTTTCAGATTGTTGTTAAAGTCGATCATAAGAAGTTTTCAGAAGTTCGAAAGTTTTACAAGACAAGACACGATGCTAAATCATCCTTGCTAATGATGAGGCATCAAGCTTTCCAAAACTTACGGTACACTTTTCTTTGTTGCCTGAAAATATAGCCCCAAGTACATACATAAAACGCTTTCAAAATGGATTACGTCTTAGGTTGCCAACATCCGCTATAAATCTGAATGCGCGCCGATACCTGCTGAAAGTATCTCGTTAGCTGCCGGAATTATCTCACGCACTCCGAAAACTGAGAATCGTTTTCGACCATAAAATGTGTACAAGATGGTCCGTAAAATTTACGCTTAGGAAAATGACGGAATTAGAATAAACGCTCGGGCGTAATTGCGAGCTGAAAATTAACGTTTTCCGCATTAGTTCCATTTTCAATTGTCTGTGTCATAACGAAAACGTTAGTTAGCCTAATTTAGATTCCTCCCTATGCGAAAATTGATTCCAAGTTGCTCTTCGTCCTCATATTAAAGAGCTCTTAGGTACAGGAAAATTAACGAAGAAAATTAATTAATAAAAAGCTCGCATATGAGCTTTTAGGCAGACTTAATGCGGATTACACGGAGGATAACCGGATGTAACCGCTCGACAAAAGAAAATGTTAATACTTTATTTTTTGTCGGTCTTTTTATACAACAGACAAATCCCTTTACATGTATTTTCCGCAGCTCTATTCAATTTCGAAAGTTACCAAACAAAGAGTTGTTGGATAAAATTTGTTTGTGGTGGAGTTTCCTGTTCTTTTTGTTTTTACGTTTGTTAAAGTCTGACAGGGTAATTAACACTAACTACTTAAAAATCGCAGTTTCATTTCTCTTACCTGAAGTGCTGCGAAGTTTAAAACTGCGCTCTACGAAGCGGAAGTGAAAGCTCGAAGCAAAGAGAGTAAGGGCGAATTGTCCTGCAACCCTACACGAAGTCAAAGCACAACTGACGTGCTGAAAGTGCGCTGAAACTGAGCTTGACGATCGCACACGAGCGTGCTCGAGACGATTGATTTGTAAATCAACGTGTCGTCGAAATTATCGTCATGAGGAATTCCGTACCCATTTTTGACACCAGCTGCTCAAAATATTAAAACTGAATATATTTCCACTTGGAAAGAATCGTGAGAACATTACTTGGAGACCTGCGAATTCTTTAAACTTTATGTTTATATTTTGCAGGAGCCACATGCTTAATAAAAAAGGAACGTCGATAGATTGCTTAAAGGGGCACACAATTTTGCTATATTATAATGTTATGAAAGATGTAAAATGTTCCTATTTGCCCATTCAGATAAAACATAAAGTTCAGCTATTGAAGAATGCCGAAGAATGAGTCGTAAAAGAAGTATATACGCAAAATTTTTAGGATTATGTTACTTTGTGACTTTTATATATTTTAAATTCCACCTACAAAATTTGCAGATGCCTAGGGCTTTTGTAGATTGGGTAATAACGAATACTTTACCCTCAAAAAATTTAAATATAAATTCCCCAACAGTAGTTATGAATAAAGCACGGATATATATGAACGATAAACTGTTAAAATATGCGCATATATATGCACCGGAAATACTTAAAGTATTCAGTACTTGTTATAAAATATGCACTATTATAGACAAACATATATTTTAACTATTATGAATTAAACGCTTTGATATAATCAAAATACCTTTATTTTTAAAACTATTGCTAGAAAATCCAAAAATATAAAAACAAATTAACATATCGAGCTATTACTGTTA
>JABXWE010003041.1:0-13366 GCA_014611495.1 Limonius californicus | reverse complement strand
AGCTAATATAAGATTTCAGTGGTAGGTTAAGTGCCTCTTACGGTCAAGTCTGGTTAATGAAAATAATTCTATCACTGTATTACATAATAGTAAGTAAGTGTACCAAATTTCAAAGAAATATCTTTAGATTTGTGGAAATTACAATAAAAAGAAAAAATAAAAAATTGAACTTTAAGGCCCTATAACTTCCTAAGGAAGGACTTTCTGCCTAAGGTATATTAAGTTTAATCGGTTTATTTTTACCTAAAGAATCTATGATTAAACGCTGGCCCATTCTTTCTGAGACACCCTGTACCTATATAGGAAATTTTAATATTTCGAAGTTCGTTCAGGCAAGCCGATGCTGCGCGGTTTTGTGTTTAATATTTTGGGGGGATAGGAGATTCTAAAAGGCAATTTCCCGTAATTAAATCAGTGGGTTAAACATTGTCAACCTTGCCGGACGTTTATTGTGAATAGTGAATTTTTAATGAAATCGTTTGTCGATTGGGAATTAGTTTTCCGCTTTGAGAGTAACTTCACAAAGGAGCTTTTCCCATAGTTGTAGGAAAACAATTCTCCAGGAAATTATTTTCCAATATAGAATTTACTCCGCTAAAGAAGATTTGGTTTGGGATATGCCAGAGTCCCATCAACTAGCAAAAAGTCGCACATCGGGACTTCCAGAAATTAAGACGACGCCGTAGAAAAACTCTACATTTATACGTAGTGCGAAAATTGATACGCTGTCCTCGCCAAGTAACCTTGTGAGGGTTTTTCCCGAGCCGAGTGAACACCTGGACCAATCACTATAGAGTGGTGTATGGACGAGCTGATTGCAGCTGATCAAGGGAAGTGCAAATTTTCAAAAACTGTATAACCTTGTCTTATTGTTCACGATTGCGTTATATTTATTTAGGAAGTAATTTTATTAATTGATTGGGGTAAACAATTGTGTCATTGGGATTTAATTGGGGTTATGTGTACATATGAAATACGATTGCAATATTCCATATTCCAATTTGACGTACAGCAGATATACAGGGTACTCCAATAGGGGTTTGATATAGCGTTGTAAGAATTCACGCTTTAACGATAGTTGTAGATCGTTGCTCACGCATGTATTCGTGACGCGAAGGCCTTCGGAGTTACGGGATGCGCTAAAAATTTGCTAACATATTGTTGTATAGCGCAATATAGGTCCTAAAAATAGTTTGAGTTTTGCCAAGAGAATTTTTGTTGTATCCCGGTAGATTAACGTAAAATTGGGACTTCAAATTTTAAGTTAAATCATTGTTCTGCACAGAAATTTAGAACTGTGAATGGGTTTTATTGGTTTATTAAGTAAATAGAGATTTGGTTGCAACTTGTGTTTTATTTTACTACGAATTAATTGGATTTAAGTCTACGTAAAGGATAGATATAACTAAAATAAAGGTAGGTGATTATTTTTCTTGAGGTCCGACTTCTCATTTACCACCTCGGACGATGCTAGAAAATTATAAGTCGGTGGCGCCTATTAATTAATTATTTTGAACCTACTCCTTCTTCGATTCGGTTTTCGGGAATCTGGCATCTGTCAATGTGTAATTGTCTACCTAAACTAAAAAAAGTGGCGGAGTGATGAGGTTGTTTTTGTAATTCAACCAATTTTTGTAAATAGTATAGATTAAAGGCATGACAAAGGTTACAATAGAAAACGTTTCATTGTTGTTCACGCTGGCTCTGAATCAGGTTTTGTAGAAAATGCATCGTTATTATTTATATCTAAATCGCAAAAAGAAGCTTATAATGGTAAAATGAACGTGAAATATTTAAGAAGTGGTTTTCTACACATTTGATAAATAATTTACAGGAACCGTCATTAATCATTATGGATAGTGCTTCATATAATTCAACTTTAATTGAACAGATGCGATCATCAGCTTGAACAAAGACTCACATTGCAGCTTGGTTAACAGCAAATAAGATTCTCTTTAACCCGAGTCTTTACAATGCTAAATTACTTACACTGTTTAAATTGCATAGGAAGGAAACACGTTATGGGGTTGATGAATTATTAAGAAGTTGTGTACATGAAGCTCTACGTTTGCCACCATACTAACATGAGTTTAATGCCATTGAAATGATAAGGGCGCATGCAAAAAACTATTACAGTAACCATAATTACAGAGATGGTTATGGTGATGACAAGGTCATTGCAATGTGGATGGAATCACTAGAACAATGTACTCCAACGGTGTAGAAAAATTGTATACGTCATATCGAAGACCTTATTAAGAAGTGGTACGAATGTGAAAAGATTTTAAATGTAAAGGCGAATGAAATTGTAAATAATTTAAGAGATTCTAGCACGGGTTATAGTAATGAGAGTGATTAATTGTAAGAATATCTGTTTCATTAAATTAAATTTGTTGTAGTCAAAAATCTTTTAACAAATAACTAAATGCATCTTTTCAAATTCTTTATAAAGTAATTGTGTTAGGGTTTGTGAATATCCATTTTGTATTTTAAAATACATTTAAGGTAAGGACGTGGTATTTCTTATATTTTAAGGATATGTGAACGGCATATTTTGCAGTTTAACTGGTAGCTTGCACCGCATTTTCGAATGCGTGCATACCCAGAGGTTGTAACATAACCTTAGTTTTAAACGACAAATGTATTGGCAAATATAACTTTTAAAATTACGACTTTAAATATGTTTGAAATTGATAATTTGACTAATTTTTTAATCTTAAACTGTACGTGTGCGATTTTTCTCCCACCCTTCATCTTTCCTGGTTTTGATTATAGTGCTATATCTATTGCCCTCGTTCTTCTTCCGAATTCGGTGTTTCTTATATGATCTTGAAATGTGATATTTAACATTCGGCTTTCCATTTCTTGTTGACTAATCCGCAATTTCTCTAATGTGGTTTGATTTAGAACCCAAGTTTCTACGCCATAAGTATGCACTGGTAGTATATGCTGATTGAATGTTCTAGCTATAAGTATATTGGGTACCCGCGATTTGAATAGTTGGAATAGTGGAACTTGCTACAACTTACGCATATCAATGATATTCTTCTCTGAAGATCTGCTTTAATTGTATTATTCGAGAGTTCTATCTGTTGTCACTATATGTATGACTCTACGCTCACTATTGCTTAATTGTCAATTAGAATATGGTTTTCGTTTTGATTCTCTATTTGTTCGTTGGTTAAATTTAGTATTTGTCATTTCTGGAATTTCTTCTGACCCCACGTTTAGGACCACAGATCTATTTTCTTCCGTTTTGTCTGGCGTTGGTGGTACTTTGGTGTAGTATAAAGTTTTATAGGAGTTTCTGTAATTTTATTTATCTGTTTTATTTATGTTATCATTTCTTTATTTTCATTTTTTTGTTTTATTATGTTACATTTTCCCTCGGATGTTGACTTTATAAAATTTTTTTAAGGTCTTTCCTTCTTCCAATATATCTTTGTTATTCTTGTGGTTTCTTGTGTGCATTCTTATGTTTTTCGTATTATTTGATTTAGTTATACTATTTTATTTTTATTTTATTTGTTTTTGGGTGTTTTTCTGATTTCTTGCTAACTTTTTATATGTTTCTGAAATCAGCTTGATTATTTGTGTACGAGCCCTAACAACTATACATTGGGACAAATAAAATACATATATGTCAGATATTTGACAGTTTATTTGTTTTTCTAATAATTTTTTTAATTTAATACTAAGTAACTAGTTAATTAACAACAATTGGGGCCAATCAGCAACACAAAAAACAAAATACTTATTCTATCATCTCTAATTAACGAGAAAAATGTTCACATTGCGTGGGAACTAAATATTGGGACAGTATAAAGTAACTGTTAAAAATAAAAGAAGATGAGACAAGTAAGCTGCAACAACAATGGAGAACGAAACGTCGGATTAATCGGCAATAGCTTTATTTTGTTTCTTCTTCTTCCTCTCGTTTTCCGATTTTGCTTCTCCGATATTTTGTTGTATTTCTTTGTGCCGTGAAAGTTTTCGTAGAACGGCTCTATTTCTTCTTCTTCATGATCCGTGAACGGAACATATATCTGCATTATTCTGAGTATATATTGCTTGTTAATTTTAATATCTACTTTTGTATTGTATTACATTGTCTTTAGTGTTCTTGGTATTTTCATTTCCTCTCTGGTAAAATTCATGGCCGTTTTTAGTGTTATGCAGGCTTCTCCTTTTCTTCGAACTTCGGATAGGCCTATGTCGTCCCGTCTTATCTTACTTATCTCCATTTCTAGTTTCTCTGATCATTTTGGGGTTGATAAGGATCTTACGTTAAAGGTGAATACATAGAGCAGCTTCCTTGGTTGTTATTTTCCTCGCCAATGTTTTACAGAATATTTGCTCGCCCTCCCCAGGAATCCTTGGGACTGACTGATATATCAGTACCTGAAGTAGCTGAGTTTTAACATCCGAAGCTTTCATCTTCATTTTAGGGGATTTTTTTCCTTCCTTGGTGAGGTTTGCTTCAGCCGATTCGATTTGAGACGCTGTTAGCAGGATATTTGGAAGGATTTCCCGCATCTGTCACTTGGGAAGGCGCTTTCTAGGGTTTACAGGTTCCCCCGCGGAATAATTTATTTACAATACATAAAAGTAGTCCAAATAGAGAGATTAGCAGTATTTTGATAGGAGTATTGTCCATGAAACTGTTTTGTGGGCAAGGAAATGAAAAATGAAGAGACATATGGGACTAATACCCCTCTGTTAACCCGCCAACTCTCATGTTCAATATGTAGAGTTGAATATAGCGCGCTACTATAGCTAGTATTTTTATAGCTTTTTATAGTAATGCTCTACTTAAAACAAAAACTAGCTTGTAACGGCAAATCGACAAACTACCTTTTTGCTAACTAAAATTGACTAAACTATTAAGCACATATTTTTGTCTAAACAATTTTAAAGTAGATTAAAATAAATTCTATAACATCACTTTCAAAATTTAATTTTCCAGAAGCTATCTAACTTAATAAAGTTGCAAAATAATATAATGAATGATTAAGCTTTAAATGTCACCAGCAGTAATGTCATAAACAATAAATTTACAGCAAGCCACAAAGGTCCTGATAACATAATTTAATCCGGCACATTCGGCATTGCAGTCTTCAACTATCTAATTTAATTTCTTTGTTTTAGCACGCGACACCTTATTTAAAATAAATAGCTCAAATACTATTGACATATTACAGTTACAGAAGGTTCAAATATCATAAATATTTACAGAAATTCAAGACTGTCCCAGATTACTTTCAGTATGTACCCTATAAACTATAAAATATTAAATGTTAATAATTCTCAGTAGGAAAATAGTGTTTTCATATAAACATTTAATGTTAAAGTTTAATTGCTTCGAATTAATTTTCATTAATGCTTTAGTTTAAAACAGACACCGCTGAGATAACACTATAAATATCAAAGTTTTTCTTTATCCATCTAAGCAATAAACACATCTGAGCAAACGCAGTAAAAAGCAATAGCCGAATAAAATTTATCGCATAAATTGTTACGCTTTTAAGTTTCCTTTTTATTACGCCCTCGTTTGCAGCGGGGGTTCTTCAGTATAAAAATAAGAGCTCCTACATTTATACCCAAATAAGCCAGATCTGATGTAATGGTGGAAGTACACAAAGTAAAACGAAGAGTGGTGTGCCTATGGCATTGGAAACGTGATTTGAAAATAGATTAGTACTTAACTCTTTCCAAAACTTGGCTTTCAGGGACATCTGGTTTTCAAAGTTTAACGCTTCAATAAACTTTTGTTTGGATGGAAAAGTTGTGTTTGCGTATCGCTGTAAGTGGCTGTTTGATGTAACAAACAACTAGCTTGTGTATTAAATAATTATTCAACAAAATAAAAACATTACATATGTCAATCGTTGTTTGCCTTCCTTGGTTGAGATTAATAGTAATAAATAGATAAATAAATATAAAATATAAGACTTTTTTAAATTTATATATCATTTATTTGCTTAATACGTATTTCAACATGCTAACCCGTCATAATAAATGTGCTGAGATTACTAATAATATTAATTTATTAAAAAACTGTACAGACAAGAAAAAATATTAATGGCTTCTAAATTACACTGGGGAACAATTTTCAATATAATTCATGTTGGCTTCGATTTTTTGGCTGTTTTAGACGTAAACAGGCATGCTGATTTCAAAACTACAATCAGTTTTCTTCTATCACGTAAAGTTTTGCCTCTACAGTTTATCTTAATGCGACCACTCTAGGCTCGATCAAGTGTGACCTCCCTCGAATGGAGAAGTTGGGGACGACCTTGGAGACCAGTGACAAGGTCATACTTGTCTAGGCTATTCAGTTACACATGAGACAGTATGGTGAGAGTTAGTGTGCCTCTCTATATGCATTGTATTCCAAAGTGAAGTTCAAGTTCTTGTCTGCATACAACGTAAGGAGTTACCAGAAATGTTATCGTTTTATTTGCATACGTACACAAGTTGTTTCGTTTACATACGTACTAATTTCCCTTCTTTCAGATCATGTCTGACTCTGCTAAAACTCGTCTAAGTGCCTAAACAATCCTGGTTCGGTTTGTTATATCAGTGGCAGTTTCACTATTCCCAGTCAAAGGTCAAACATCAGCGTATTTGTCTCAAAAGGTGTGCAAGCAGTGTGTCGAGGGTTTACGGATGTGGACGAAT
Organism: Limonius californicus; assembly: GCA_014611495.1. Taxonomy (NCBI): domain Eukaryota; kingdom Metazoa; phylum Arthropoda; class Insecta; order Coleoptera; family Elateridae; genus Limonius; species Limonius californicus. Next base: position 6,685 of record JABXWE010003041.1, on the reverse strand, counting down.
GGAACACGTGATAAATTGCCATATGATATACCTACGGTTTGGCGAGAGCCCAGAGATCATTCAAGTGACTGCTACTTTTATATAGTAAAAACGTCAGGTTATAACAAGAAAAATAAATGTAAATTAGAGTATCCTAGCCTACCATCAGCTACACGCCCTGTGCCTCACTCAGCTGAAATCCCAATACCAGTTTTCATTGAACTACCCTCTTTCGAAAAACAGGAGTCTAGTGAAGAACTAAGTGATAGCAACGATAAAGATTTTGAAATTAACGATGACTCAGTTCGTAAAAGATTTGATCAGCATGAGTTGAATTTGGCACAAGATTTGGGACTATACAAAAAGTCTTCAGAACGTTTAGAATCACGACTGAACGAGGAAAACTTGCTTGAAAAAGGAGCGAAGATATCTTACTTTCGAACAAGAGAAAGTGCATTTCTGCAGTACTTTCGAAGCGACGGTGGCTTTGTGTATTGCCATAACATACATGGTCAAATGGAGGTTTGGAGAATTCCAACCTATAAAGCAAATGAATGGGGAGTGTTCGTCGACGGCACAATAGCAATTTATTTGGTGGAGTCCCAATTGGAGATTCAGTTTATTTTCGTGAAGAATATGGAGACATAAAGAGAGTCGTTGATCTGTTGCAGTACTACAAGCACATTTGGATCATCTGTGTTGACCTTAAAATGGTCTTCCCCATTCTTGGTCAGCAACGTGGATACACAAAGTATCCCTGTTTATTTTTTGGCTGTGGGACAGCAGAGCTCGTGCGAAGCATCGAGTGGAATCGAATTGGCCTTTAAGATCTGGCCTCAAAACTGCTGATCCTTGGGACGGAAAGAACATTATATTCCCAGCTCTGCACATAAAACTGGGTCTGATGAAGCAATTCGTCAAAGCTTTGCCAACTAAAGAGAACTGTTTCAAGTATCATCTTTCTGCATTTCCTACCCTTTCGTTTGAAAAGATAAAGGTCGGATGTCAGAACCCCCAAAACAATGCTTGGTTATCATTCAAAAACCTTGCCAAGGACTTTTTTGGAAATAAACGAGCACAGAATTATACCGAAATTTTCCAGAAACTCTTGGAAAGGTTCAAAATGCAACATAAATATCAAGGTGCATTTTCTGCATAGCCATTTTGCTGACTTCCCAAAAAACCTTGGTGCAGTCAGTGATGAGCAAGGCGGACAGTTCCACCAAGATTTGAAGGTCATGGAGGCAGGGTCTCAAGGTAGATGGGATACATATGTGATTGCTGATATTGTTGGAGCATACAGCGCGATTATCCACAGATTGAATACTCCAGGAAAAGTTATAAGCGTAAATGTTTACCTTAATTAGTATGTATGCTTCGAAGGAGAACTTCACTACTTGTACACAATTGAGGTGTCCGGACGCTTCAGTTTGATTTACAGTAACAATATATAACCTTCATATGAATAAAATGTATATCTTGTATGATTTTCTGAAAAAAAGGGTGGATACTCTATAGAGTAAAAAGTTGACGTCATCATCATCATCATCATCATCATCATCATCTGACATGGAGCTGACTCAAGAGCCGATTCTGGATACGCCAGACCCACCCCATGCCAGTAGGTGGGTAGGGATTCAAGGATAGGGTGGGATCGGGTGGGGAATTGCACAACGTTATCATGTCTGCAATGCCTACCGCAAGACACCGCTGCTGCAACACCGGGTAATTAGTAAGATACGCATCAATGGGTTGTTGAGTACGTACCCGAGACCGTTATGCTCTTAATCATTTGAACCTACGAATTTTGATAGCAAAGTTTCACAATGTTCTGATTTCACATTTATCTCGTCTTCTAAGGTTACATAGTGCACCTATTTGAGTGTCCTAGGAATTAATAGCTTCTTAAGAGGTACTTCCTGACTGATATAATCTGCCCTTTATGCTATTAGACCTCTGAGCCTAATAGCTTGGGGATCGAGATTTACAGTGTTCGTAGGTGTTATGTAGTTAAAGTGTAAGGTTAACCGAGTGCTCCTATCCTAGGTGCTTAATGACTAACTAACTACTGAAGATTTACCTCCCTGATTTCCATTCGGTTTCCAATGAGTTGGCCGTTTGCTTCTGGAGTGAGCGTTCAGCGTTTCTCTAGCCGTCCCGTATACTCGTCTTACCTCCCGTCGGACATCCTCTCCTCTTCGCGCCCAGTCCTCCCACGTCTCTGTAGCATGCCGGTGCCCTGTATGTCACTCTCCAATAACGTTTTCCACGTGGAGCACGGCCCTCCGATCTTTTTTTCCTCCGGCTGCATGACATAAGCTTGCTCTAGAGGCTGGCTGGCCGGTCCTCTTAGAACATGCACCCCGCAGTCACTTCCCGATGCAGTCAGCCGTCCAATACATCAAATACATATCCGATTCGCACCACATAAACAATGTAATCCAAATCCTAGCGACCCTGTTACATGCAAAACGTTTATACCTAAAAATTTTGTGCCAATATTTTTCGTTGTTAAATATACAGGGTGTCCTTTAAATACCTTAAAAGCTTCAGGTAGCGCTCTTCTGTAAGAAATACAGTCCTCAAAAACACTAACACGAACTTCCTATAGTGCTTAGTTTCCTCACACGAGACACTTAAAGAATATTATACTTGGCAACGTTGACGATGTCTTTGCATTTATGGAGAATTTAATTAGTAGGCCGACATTACATGAAGCAAAATCGAGATGTCCAAAAATTACGTTTTTATCATTTAAATTTTTAAATTACATAATATCATTTATCATTTTTAACCGCGTCTGGTAAAAAGAGGTAATTAATAAACTGAATGACAGTGATGTTGATTTAAAAATTAGACTGTTCATTATTACTCTTATCTGATATTTTTTAAATTGTTTGAATCATTCTGCCAATGCAAACTATTCTGCTGGATTTTAAATAATAAAACCAAAATCATTATGCACAACCCTTTTTGTATTTTATTAATTTACAAATTGTTCAAAATTTCTGCCTCCAACTTCGTGGCATTTCATTGCCCTTGTAATAATGGATAATTGGACACGCTGAAGGAAAATGACAATGCAAACGTCCCGATAAGTAAATCAAAGATTTTGACAAATGTCGAAAAACAAATTTTCCACTTTTCATCACAATACCATGGCCTTGCACTGTTGTCAAATGTAATATTTACGAAATTTATCATTTTTAACAGTACTTCCAGAAGAGAAACTAGAGCGTCAACTCAATATTAATCTTTACATAATCAAGTGGCAGTCAGTCACTTATCGGCAGATACGTGCAACATTAAAGTTCTCGTTATTGTTTCCATGAAATTCTGTTTTAAAGATATGAACTTTAACACTCTCGTACAAGAAAACTAAGCTCCAAATACCTACTTTTTTTTGAAGATTTGTATTAAGCATTCATAAAGGAAAAATTCTACCTGAAGCTTTTAAGGCATTTAAAGGACACCCTGTATATCCGACGCCCAAACCATCCAAAACGTAATACAAATCCTAGTAATCGTTTTTCATGTAAAATGTTTATACCTAAAAACGTTTTGTAACAATAAAATTTTTATTTTTAAACTAAAATGGAAACTTGCAATTTAAATGCAAGTTATTAAATTATGGAAGGATGAACAGACTATCGACGACTACGGTAATAAATAATCCTAATAATATAAAAGAAATAATTATATTATTGGCAATCTCCAGCATCTGTGTGAATCATACAAAGTAATAATATTGAATACATTTACATTGCTTTTAATAATAAAACTGCAATACGCTGGGATGCTCACATACACAATTATATTTAAAAGTGATATTGAAATGACAATATTGTAATAAATACCAACGTTTTCAATATTCCTACCTCTTCTTTGAATAATCGATAAGTGTGGTTACACTCATAAAATCTTATCATTGTTTTTATCAGTGTTTCAATTGCCACCAGCGACATATTAGATAGGCTAATTATAGGCAAACGATCAGAGGTGTAATAAATGTATAAAAAATCGTCTGTAATTAAGACACTAATATTAATTATAAATTTGCAATTTAAATACAATTTATTTAATTATGTAAGAATGAATAAACTAGCAATGACTACGGTACTAAATAATTCCAATAATATAGATAAAATAATTAATATTATTGGTTACAGTTTTGCAAAAATGTTTAGTTGTAAACTAAAATGGAAGCTTTGTAGACCTTTCCCACAGCAAAATTCAATACAAATCCTAGGAGTATCTTTAACGTGCAAGATGTTTATTCCCAAAATGCTTCGGACGCAATATAAATTAAATTTTCCAAACCTGAAATAGAAGGTCTGTAGACCTGTTACAATTTTAGTTACTCTTATTTAATACATATCCGACGCCCAACACATCAAAACTTAGTACAAATCCGAGTAACATTTTTTATATGCACTATGTTTATGCCTAAAATGTTTGTAACAGTAAACTTGTTATTGCTAAGCTGAATGGAGGTTCTGTTTGCCTTGTACCGCCACGTCAAATCAGTATTTATGTTGATTTGAATTTTACCAAGAATTTCAGTCCGAAGTGGGGTCGGCTGAAAGGTTTGTTTGTTGCTTCCCTTCCCTGTACCCTTGCCGCTCCTACCCAAACCCAAATTGGCCCCATCGATGTCTACCCGCCTATGCTACCATCCACCATCCCTTGTTACAACATTCACCCGTTTTATTCCATTTTTGTAATTCTATTAGGCTGCAATACTACAAAAGGCCACTTATCTTTATAGTTTAATCTTCTGCACCTGCCCTTTCGCTATTTGATTGGTTCGCCGGTAAGCAGTTGAGCTTGATTGCCTATACACTTCACTCGATTCTCGCACCGAAACAATCCCAACAGCCCGCCCCAAAAAACCCAAAGCATGCCCGTTAAGGCTGATCTAACCCAAGTGCAGATTTCAAATCTGCCCCTTTCTTTTGGCTATAACGCAACCAACATTACAGATTACTACTATTATTATTATTTCAGGGGTTCAACTGTCTACCTGTTTTCGTACCCTTATTTTGTGACTTCAAAGAACCATAAATCAACGTGGGCAATAAACATATAGTAAACGTGCCTTGTGGTAGATATAATAATGTTTTCAATGTTGAAAATACTTAACCACAATAATGCAAACATTACCAAGAAATGTAATTTAGAAATGCCACTTAAAAAACTTATTATTAATCATATTCAATGTATATTTTGAATTTCGAGGTGTTGGTAAAATTTTATATAGCACACGTGACTCGTTAGAATTTATCCACTTAATATGATTATGTAATATATTCACCTCTCGAAAGTACCTTCTCCTCCCGGAGTTGAGAGGAGCAGATGCACTTTCTTCCCTAGGTGAACAAATAGCTATCACATAATTTTTTATTAGTACTTTTTATTTTTAGGAACCTAGTACCTACGTTGTTTTCATTGAAGTTTTTGTTTCTTATTAAATTTTGTTATTTATTTTGCAAATTACTGGAATTTGTACAAGAAAGATTTTGTTAGTGTAACTATTAGAGTACTGTTAATACTGGATTTTTCATTACTTGTTAGTCGGCTGTGTCGCCTGTCATCTCGCTTCCGTGTGCTGTTTATTTCCTTGCTTTTTTCTTTGTTAAAAATCTGTCTTTTTCAAGACAAACTTATACAACTGGTGTTACGCATTTAGGTAATTATAAATCATACGTTAAAAAATTATACTTGTATGTGATTTTTTTAAATTTTTGTTATCAACGCCCGCAGTTTACTAATTATTTGGAATTACAGACAAGAGACAAGACAAGTTTTCGTTGAAAGGTGTGAAGGTGCTGCTTTGTCTTTCAACAGCAATACTGGTTCCTACCATGACAAATTGCAAAAGAAAATGTTGAGCAATGGACCACGCTTCTACACACAAAAGCTTTGCAAAAAATATCAAATTTAAGAAAAAAGCAACGCTTGCGAAAATACAAATGCTCGCAAAAATCTGTTGGTCCCGATGCTGACTATGGTCTATGTGTGGAAGAAGTGCCTGATATGACTGAAAGTCAATTTAATGCTAAAAAATAAATATTTTTAATAAAATTATCTTCCCATGTAGAGGAAATTGAAAAAAATACCAAAGATCAAGCTTTGTCGGACTTGTGGTTTCGAGAAAGAAAATTGCGACTGACAGCTTCAAACTTTGGAAAAATATGCAACAAGCTTGTGAAGTCCTTATTCTACAGGCCACTTAAAGGTAATGTTTGCACAAAATATGCGCAGGACAATGAAGATATAGCAGCGAAAAGATTCGAACATGAAACCAACCTCTAGACAAAAAAGAGCGGTTTAAAGGTTTGGCACAAAAAAACCTTTCTTAGCAGCTAGTCCTGATAGGCTGTTAGAGGATAATTCGGCTGTTGTCGAAATAAAATGTTCCTACTCTAGTACACATTTGTCACCAGAAGAGGCAGTAAAAGAAAAAGAAATTACTTGGTGCTCACTAATAGACAGTACAATACAATTAAAAGAAAATCACGCATACGTACCAATTACAGGGTCAAATGCTAATTTCTAATGTAAGCAAAGCTTATTTTGTGATTCATACAGAGAAAGGTATACATATACAAATAAATCAAAAAAATAATGCCTTTTGTGTGAAGATGGACTAGAAACTACAAAAGTTTTACTTTGGTGCTGTTCTTCCAGAATTATTAGATTCTAG